>JASVEL010011644.1:0-97982 GCA_032618575.1 Nicotiana noctiflora
AAAGCCGATCTCATAGAGTTAGAAATGGTGGATTTTGGTGTGATCATGGGTATGGATTGGTTGTCTTCCTACTATGCCATGTTAGATTGTCATGCCAAGATAGTCAGGTTCCAATTTCCAAATGAAGAAGTCTTAAAGTGGAAGGGTAGTTCAACATCGCTTGTAGGTAAGTTTATTTCTTACCTTAAGGCACAACGGATGATCGGTAAGGGTTGTCTCACCTATTTGGCTCACATCATTAATCCATAATCAGAACCACCAGCTCCTCAGTCAGTGCCAGTCATTAGAGAATTTCCATAAGTCTTCCCAGATGAACCTTTCCGAACTTCCTCCAGAAAGAATCATAGACTTTGTCATTGATCTTATGCCATGTACTCAGGCCATATCTATACCTCCTTATAGGATGGCTCTAGCAGAACTTAATGAGTTGAGAGAACAGTTGAAAGACCTTCTTGACAAGGGCTTTATCAGGCCAAGTGTTTCACTGTGGGGTGCCCCGGTCCTGTTTGTCAAGAAGAAAGATGGGTCTCTCAGAATGTGCATCGACTATTGGCAGTTGAATAAAGTTACAATTAAAAACAAGTACCCACTGCCAAGAATTGATGATTTATTTGATCAACTTCAGGGTGCAAAGTGCTTTTCAAAAATAGACTTGAGGTCGGGATACCATCGGTTGAGAATCAGAAAAGAGGATATATCTAAAACAACCTTTAGAACTTGCTATGGACACTATGAATTTCTAGTGATGTCCTTCGGGTTGACAAATGCTCCAGCTGCATTCATGGACCTCATGAACAGAGTTTTCAAGCCATTCCTGGATACCTTTATTATTGTGTTTATAGACGATATTTTGGTGTACTCTAAGAGCAAGAAAGATCATGCAGAACTCCTCAGAATAGCCTTGCAGACCTTGAAGGAGAACGAGCTTTATGCCAAGTTTTCAAAATGTGATTTCTGGTTGTAGTCTGTGGCATTCTTAGGTCACGTGATATCTAGTGAAGGAATAAAAGTAGACCTTCAGAAGACAGAAGCAGTCAAGAACTTGCCTAGGCCGACAACGCCAACCGAAATCAGGAGTTTCTTGGGGTTAGCTGGCTACTATAGAAGGTTCGTGGAAGGGTTTTCCTCACTTGTAGCTCCATTAACTAAGTTGACTCAGAAAGAAGTTAAGTTCCAATGGTCAGACGCTTGTGAGCAGAGTTTTCAAGAGTTAAAGAAGAGGTTGACCACTGCACCTATGTTAACCTTGCTCCTATGTTAACCTTGCCGACAGGTTTGGGTGGGTTCAAAGTATATTGTGATGCCTCCAGAGTGGGCCTTGGATGTGTTTTGATGGAAAATAGAAAGGTTATTGCTTACGCTTCTAGGCAGTCAAAAAATCATGAAAAGTACTACCCCACATATGACTTAGAGCTTGCAGCAGTGGTGTTTGCATTAAAGATATGGCAACACCACCTTTACGGAGAGCATTTTGAAGTGTTTACAGACCACAAAAGCCTCCAGTACATTTTCAAGCAAAAAGAACTAAATTTGAGAAGGTGGCTCGAGCTATTGAAAGATTATGACATCAATATCCTTTATCACCCGGGCAAAGCTAATGTGGTAGCAGATGCACTTAGTAGGAAGTCAATGGGTGTCTTGGCCCATATTGCAGTACAAAGGCGATCTTTGGGTCGAGAAATTCAAAAAATAGTAAATGATGGAATTAGATTGGATGAGCCCGAAGAAGGAGATATAACTGCTTATGCCTTAGCGCAATCCTCCCTTGTTGCACATGTTAAGGCTAAGCAAGACGAAGATTCGTACTTAGTGAAATTAGAAGAAGGAGTCAGGATTAAGAAATCACCACTTTCACTCTAGGAAGTGATGGAGTTTTGAAGTTGAATGATCAGTTATGTGTGCCTAATGTAGATGGTCTTATGAAGGCCATAATGGAGAAAGCTCACAGTTCGAGGTACTCTATCCACCTAAGTGCTGCCAAAATGTATCTAGATTTAAAAAAATTGTATTGGTGGAAAGGCATGAAGAAACAAGTAGCAGATCATGTGGCTAAATGTTTGAATTGCCAGCAAGTCAAAGGCGATCATCAGAGGCCTGGTGGCCTAGATCAAGACATAGAAATACCACAGTGGAAGTGGGAAATGATTAATATGGATTTTGTAGTAGGTCTACCTTGCACGTACCGTAAACATGATTCAATTTAGGTTATTGTAGACCGACTGACAAAGTCCGCTCATTTCTTACCAGTAAAGACGATAGATTCCACATAGCAGTATGCGCAGTTGTACATCAAAGAAATAGTCTGATTGCATGGTACTCCAATTCCAATCATATCTGATAGAGGCCCTCAGTTCACGACACATTTTGGCAGGCATTTCAGAAAACATTAGGTACCAATGTCAATTTAAGCACCACTTTCCATCCACAGACCGATGGCCAGGCAGAAAGGACTATTCAGACTCTCGAAGATATGCTGCGTGCATGTGTTATAGATTTTGGTGGTAATTGGGATGATCATTTGCCGCTTATAGAATTTGCTTACAATAACAGCTATCAGGCCAGCATTGGTATGGCTCCTTATGACGCATTGTATGCGCGGAGATGTAGGTCTCCAGTAGGTTGGTTTGAGCCAGCAGAGGTGTCGTTGATTGGTCTAGATTTTGTTTGTGAGGCCTTAGAGAAAGTTCAACTAATTAGAGAAAGACTTAAAGCAGCTCAGAGTCATCAAAAGTCTTATTCTGACAAAAGGCATCGTGAGTTAAAGTTCATGGTTGGTGATAAAGTGTGACGACCCGGCCCGTCGTCACGAGAATTACCACCCCGTTATGTTGTAAATACATGTTTTATGATTTTATATCGGTGTTAGAGTCTATCGGGTGAGTTAGGAGTGAATTGGATTGAAAATGAGGCATATAGCCTTTGTGAAGGAAACTTGAATAAGGAAAGTCAACCCGGAGTTGACTATTTAGCTAGAGGGCTCGGAATCAGATTCTGATGATTCGGTTAGTTTCGGGAGGTGATTTGTGACTTAGGGGAGCGATCGGAATTGAATTTGGAGGCCTGGTGTAGAAATAGGCTTGAATTGGCTAAGGTTGAATTTTGGCGAAATCCGAACGGTAGGTGAGATTTTGATCCGGGGGTCGGAATGGAATTCCGACAGTTGCAGTAGCTTCTTTAGGTGACTTTGGATGTGCCTGCAAAATTTCAGGTCATTCGGACGTCGTTTGGTCGAGTTTTTGATCGAATGTGTAATTCGGAAAGTTTTAAGAAATTTAGGCTTGAATCCGTGTGTAATTGGTGATTTTGATGTTTAGGATGGTGATTTGATGATTGGAACAAGTTTGTATCCTGTTTTGGAGTATGTTGGTGGTTTTCGTTGGGGTCCCGGGGGCCTCGGGATGAATTCGGGGGTCCAAACGGACCATTTTGTGCCAAATGCACTGCTGTTTCTGCTGCAATTAGTGCAGCAGAATTTTACCCTTCGCGATCGCAGAGATAGGGACGCGATCGCGTAAGGTCAAGAACGGAAGCGACGCGATCGCAGGAGCACGGACGCGATCGCGTAGGGTTAACAGGGTGGTCATCGCGATCGCATGAGCATCTACGCGATCGCGTAGAATGGAAATGGGGTCCAGGGAAAAATGTGCTACGCGATCGCAGGAAGAGGGACGCGATCGCGTGAAGCCGGATGTTTGTACATCGCGATCGCGTGAGGAGAGTCGCGATCGCGTGAGGGCGAAATGTTAAGCATCGCGATCGCGTGAGTAGAGTCGCGATCGCATAGAGCAAATAGGTCTGGCAGAGAGTTTAAGTTCAGAACAGACCAGTCGCGGGTTTAATACCCAAAACCCCCATTTTTGAGTTCCAAGAGAAGAAATTGATGGGAGATTGCTGGGAAATCATCGGGGTTTCGTTGGAGGTAAGTTTTGTGGCTTAATTACATCATTTTAACATGAAATCCTTGGTTAAATTTCTGTAAATGGAAGATTAAAGGTGGGTTTGAGCCCTAGGCCTAAATTGAAGAAAAACACTGATTTGAGTGGCCAAATGGAGTCCGATTTTGGTAAATTTTGTATGCCTAGACTCTTATCGAGATGAGGATTCCGAATATGTGACTTTTGTAATTTTTCGACAAGCGTACCAAAAGTCGGGTTTTGACAACTTTGGGAATTTTGATGTAAATTGAGTTGTATTGATTGGGTGTCGTCCCATTGGCCTAATTTGTTGTGTTTCTACTGTATTTGATCAGATTCTACACGTGCGGAGCTTGATTCTCGTGGCAAGGGCATCGCGAAATAGTCATCGCGCCGTATTGAGGTGAGTAATAGATATGGGTGATGACCAGCGGGTTCGAAACCCCGGTATACCACTTTGTGACGCTGTAAAGCGGCGAGACACGCACACTCTTGAGAGTGCGGGGTTGATCATGAACTGGAGACTATATATTAGTCCGACCTGTTGATACTGTATTATTGGCTATTCTCGAGCCGTTGAACCCCCTTCTTGGGCGGTTGAGTATACTTGTGGGCCGTGAGCCGGTTATTGGATCCCGCGAGGATCGTTATCATTGTCTTATCATATAGACATGCTAGTTTACTACTGGTCCGCAGCTATTTCTGTTATTGTGCTAATTCCAATCTCTGGAACTTGATATTACTGTTTTCCAACTGAAAAATGATAAAAAGAGTTTTCAAAAACTACTTTTGAGCCTGCGAGGTTGTATCTGCATATTAGCTGACTAGTAGTGGATCGGGCTGCACGCCGCAGCGAGATATATGTTGGATCGGACTGCACGCCACAGGAATATCTCTATGAGATGTGCTTGGGCTGTAGGAGCCCCTCCGGAGTCTGAACCCCCACAGTGAGCACGGGTACCCAAAATTGGAGTCGAGCTACGCGCCGTAGCGGTCATATCATGCATTGCATTGCATTTAGCTACATCTGCTAGTTGTTATGCTATTTATTGGTATTTGTTGGTACAGGTACAATGAATATTGATTCTATGACAGGGTAGCCGATTATAGTTTTACATAGTGCTTTATTGCGGATTTCTTATCTGCGCTGTCTTACCCTTGTTTATTACCACCGAGTCTGGCAGTACTCATTTTACTCCCTGCACCTTGTGTGCAGATCCAGGTACCTCTCAGCAGTGATCCAGTAGCTGTGCGAGGCAACATCCGTGGGATATACGAGGTAGCTGCAGAGTCCGCAGGACCCGATATTCCTTCCTACTGTCTTTGATTTTTGTATTGACATTTCTTTCCGCACTTGGTATTTTTGTAAACCTTTATACACTTAAGTTCAGTAGAGGCTCATGACTCTTGACCCTTCGGTCTATGGGAGTTAGTATATTTTGGGACTTGGTCTCCCCGTTGTTGGTATAAATATTACTATTGTTTCATATTTTGAAATGCTTAAATGGGTTAAAGAGAGCTTCTAGCTCCGTTGTTGATATTGATTGGTCAGGCTGGCTTAACAATGTGCTAGGCGCCATCACGACCGGATTTGGGGTCGTGACAAGTTGGTATCAGAGCCTAGGTTTACTAGGCCTCATGAGTCTTGAGCCGGTTAGTAGAGTCTTGTGGATCGGTACGGGGACGCTCGTACTTATCCTCGGGAGGCTGCGAACCTTTAGAAAACACTTCACATTTCTTGGAATTCTTATCGTGCGTACTTGATGCAGCTTGAGATATAATTTTTGAAACTCCTTCCGCACGTCTGAGTACGCGAGCATCAGGACGAGGTGGACGAGCTCCATTGCCACATGTTAGAGGCCGTGGGCGCGGTCGTGCTAGAGGTAGAGGTAGGGCGGGTGAGGCAGTGCCAGCTGACCCGCCTGTTGTACCAGTTCAGGAGCAGCCCCCAGTGGTTGATGCTCCAGCAGCCCCAGTTCAGGGCCAGACTATATCTATTGCTATTCCTAGTCTTCAAGAGACTCTTGCTCAGATATTATCGGTGTGTTCCGGTTTGGCTCAGGTAGTATCAGCTACTGCTGCTGTAGCGACATCTCAGACAGGGGGTGGTCAGCTGACCCCTGCAGCTCGCACACCCGAGCCGGTTGTTCAGGGACTTCAGAAGCCAGAGGCGGTCCCCGCTCAGGTGGTTGCACCGGTTATTCCTCCAGCTGCATCAGCTCCAGCTCCAGAGCATATGGTTCAGGTTATGCCCGAGGACGAGCAGCGTCGTCTTGAGAGATTTGGTAGACTTCAGCCACCCCATTTCAGTGGCGTTGAGGGCGAGGATGCCCGGGGTTTCTTGGATAAGTGTCAGAAGATGCTGCGTACGGCTGGTATTCTTGAGTCCAGCAGAGTTTCATTTACTACATTTCAGTTCACCGGTCCCGCATTTGATTGGTGGGAGGAGTTTGAGAGGCGTAGGCCTGCAAGAGCAGCACCTCTCACATGGCAGCAGTTCTCTACTCTCTTTCTAGAGAAATATGTACCTCAGTCTCGTCGCGAGGAGCTACGTCGCCGGTTCGAGTGGTTGATTCAGGGCGACATGTCTGTGACCCAGTATGAGCTTAGATTCACTCAGTTGGCTAGGCATGCCACATGGATGATCCCCACTGATAGGGAGAGGATCAGGAGGTTCATTGATGGCCTCAACTACTCTATCCGTATTCTTATGACCGGCGAGCGAGTTCTGTCATCATCGTTTGAGCAGGTTGTTGATATGGCACACTCCATTGAGGCGGATCGTCGACGAGAGAGAAAGGAGTGGGAGGCCAAGAGGCCTCGTGGTTCTGGCAGTTTCAGTGGTGCTCCATCTAGAGGGCATTCCCAGCAGAGCAGAGGTCGCTCATCTAGACCTTCTCATTCAGGCCACCCTGAACAGAGCAGAGGTTCTTATGGTCGTGGTCGACAGGGGTTTTCAGCCCAGGGTTCTTCTGCGGTGAGGGGTTCCCTTCAGTCCCTTTCTCCAGCACCAGGTGCATGTTATGAGTGTGGTGAGTTTGGCCACATGAGGAGACAGTGCCCTCGACTCCGTAGGGACAGGACTCAGCAGAGGGATCAACCCTCTTCTTCAGCACCATCTCAGGCTAGTAGAGGTGGAGGTCAGCCTTCTCGTGGTCGCCCCAGAGGCGAGAAGAGATCTGGTGGAGGCCAGGCACGATTCAATGCACTCCCTGATAGGCGTGATGCGGTTGCCTCCGATGCGGTGATTACAGGTATCATTTCTGTCTGTCACAGAGATGCCTCTATTCTATTTGATCCAGGATCCACATATTCTTACGTGTCCTCTTATTTTGCACATCACTTGGGTACGACTCGTAGTAGTCTTGATTTACCTGTTCATGTATCCACCCCCGTGGGTGATACGATCATTGTGGATCATGTCTATAGATCCTGTGTTATATCTATTGGGGGTCTGGAGACCCAGGCAGATTTGTTATTGTTGGGGATGGTGGACTTTGATGTTATATTGGCTATGGACTGGTTGTCTTCGTACCATGTTATATTGGACTGTCATGCTAAGATAGTTACGTTGGCCATTCCTGGTATTTCTCAGATTGAGTGGCGGGGTTCGACCGATTTCGTCCCTAGCCGTGTTATTTCGTTCTTAAAGGCTCGGAAGATGGTTGAAAAAGGGTGTTTATCGTACTTAGCTTTTGTGAGAGATGTGGGAGCTGAATCTCCTAGCATTGATTCTGTACCTGTTGTGAGGGATTTCCCAGATGTATTCCCCTCAGACCTGCCGGGCATGCCGCCGGATAGGGATATTGATTTTTGCATTAACTTGGTGCCGGGCACTCAGCCCATATCCATTCCTCCTTATCGAATGGCACCAGCCGAGTTGAAAGAAATAAAAGAGCAACTTCAAGAACTTCTGGATAAGGGTTTCATCCGTCCTAGTGTGTCTCCGTGGGGTGCGCCGGTATTATTTGTTAAAAAGAAAGATGGTTCCATGCGAATGTGTATTGATTATAGGCAATTGAACAAAGTGACAGTGAAGAACAAGTACCCTCTACTGCGCATAGATGATTTGTTTGATCACTTACAGGGTGCGAGGGTGTTTTCTAAGATCGATCTTCGTTCAGGCTATCATCAGCTGAAGATCAGGGACTCGGATATTATGAAGACTGCATTCGGGACCCGATATGGTCATTATGAGTTTCTTGTGATGTCGTTTGGGCTGACCAACGCCCCAGCAGCATTTATGCATTCTGATGAACAGTGTGTTCAGGCCTTATTTGGATTCATTTGTGATTGTGTTCATTGACTACATTCTAGTCTACTCCCGTAGTCAGGAGGAGCACGCTCAGCACTTGAGTATTTTGTTGCAGAGATTGAGAGAGGAGAAGCTATATGCGAAATTCTCAGAGTGCGAGTTTTGGCTCGAGTCCGTAGCATTTCTGGGACATGTGGTGTCTCGTGATGGTATTCAGGTTGATCAGAAAAAGATAGAGGCGGTGCGGAGTTGGCCTAGACCGACCTCAGCTACAGAGATCAGGAGTTTTCTTGGCTTGGCGGGGTATTACCGCCGGTTTGTTCAGGGATTTTCATCCATTGCTTCTTCATTGACTAAATTGACCCAGAAGGGTGCACCATTCGTGTGGTCGGATGAGTGCGAGGGGAGCTTTCAGAAGCTCAAGACAGCTTTGACCACAGCTCCAGTGTTAGTATTGCCATGAGCTTCGGGTTCATATACCGTTTATTGTGATGCCTCGAGAGTGGGGATAGGTTGTGTGTTGATGCAGGAAGGAAAGGTAATTGCTTATGCTTCTCGGCAGTTGAAGCCACATGAGAAGAACTATCATGTTCATGACTTGGAGCTAGCCGCCATTGTTCATGCATTGAAGATTTGGAGGCACTATTTGTACGGCGTGTCTTGTGAGGTGTATACCGACCATCGTAGTCTCCAGCACTTGTTCAAACAGAAAGACCTTAATTTGAGACAGCGGAGATGGCTAGAGTTGTTGAAGGATTATGACATTACTATATTATATCATCCGGGGAAGGCCAATGTGGTGGCCGATGCTTTGAGCCGGAAGGCGGTCAGTATGGGGAGCTTGGCATATATTCCAGCTGAGGAGAGGCCATTTGCTTATGATGTTCAGGTGCTAGCCAATCGGCTAGTGAGGTTAGATATTTCGGAGTCCAGCAGGGTATTGGCTTGTGTTGTAACTCGGTCATCTTTATATGATCGTATTCGTGAGCGCCAGTATGATGATCCACATTTGGCTGTCCTTAGGGACGGAGTTCAGCATGATGATGCTAGAGATGTCACCATTGATAGTGACGGCGTATTGAGGATGCAGGGCCGGATATGTGTGCCCAATGTTGATGGCCTTCGTGAGTTGATTCTGGAAGAGGCCCATAGCTCGCGGTATTCTATCCATCCAGGAGCCGCGAAGATGTATCAAGATTTGAAATAGCATTATTGGTGAAGAAAGATGAAGATGGACATTGTTAGACATGTAGCAAGGTGCCTCAACTGTCAGCAGGTTAAGTACGAGCACCAGAGGCCCGGTGGTGTATTTCAGCGCATTGCTATTCCTGAGTGGAAATGGGAGAGGGTCACTATGGACTTTGTTACTGGACTCCCTCGGATGGCGAGGAAGTTTGATTATGTATGGGTGATTGTGGATAGACTGACCAAGTCAGCTCACTTCATTCCAGTTAGTACTACCTACAAATCAGAGCGGTTGGCAGCGATCTTTATTTGAGAGATTGTTTGGTTGCATGGGGTCCCAGTGTCTATCATATCCGACAGGGGTACTCGGTTCACTTCTCGGTTTTGGAGAGCATTTCAGCGAGAGATGGGTACACGGGTTGAGTTGAGTACAGCATTTCACCCCCAGACAGACGGACAGTCTGAGCGCACTATTCAGATCTTGGAGGATATGTTGCGAGCTTGTGTGATTGATTTTGGTGGTTCGTGGGATGAGTTCCTACCACTTGCTGAGTTTGCCTACAACAACGGTTATCAGTCGAGTATTCAGATGGCCCCGTATGAGGCATTGTATGGCAGACGGTGTAGATCCCCCGTGGGATGGTTTGAGCCTGGTGAGGTTAGATTGATAGGGACTAAGCTAGTCCAGGATGCTCTGGATAGAGCAAAGTTGATCCAGGAGAGGCTTCGTACAGCACAGTCTCATCAGAAGAGTTATGCGGACCGTAGAGTTCGAGGGTTGTCTTTCATGGTTGGTGACAGAGTATTGTTGAAGGTTTCACCTATGAAGGGTGTTATGAGGTTTGGGAAGAAAGGAAAGTTGAGTCCCAGGTACATTGGTCCTTTTGAGATACTCAAGAGAGTTGGAGAGGTGGCATATGAGTTAGCCTTGCCGCCCAACTTATCTAGCGTTCATCCGGTATTCCATGTGTCTATGCTCCGGAAGTACATTGGAGATCCGTCTCATGTATTAGACTTCAGTACCATTCAGCTTGATGGTGATCTATCCTATGATGTGGAGCCTATTGCCATTTTGGGACGTCGGGTGAGAAAATTGAGGTCTAAGGAGATTGCATCAGTTAAGGTTCAGTGGAGAGGTCGACCCGTGGAGGAGGCCACTTGGGAGATCGAGCAGGAGACGCGGAGCAGTTATCCTCACTTGTTTGAGACTTCGGGTATGATTCTTGACCCGCTCGAGGACGAGCGTTTGCTTAAGAGGGGAGAATGTGACGACCCGGCCCGTCGTCACGAGAATTACCACCCCGTTATGTTGTAAATACATGTTTTATGATTTTATATCAGTGTTAGAGTCTATCGGGTGAGTTAGGAGTGAATTGAATTGAAAATGAGGCATATAGCCTTTGTGAAGGAAACTTGAATAAGGAAAGTCAACCCGGAGTTGACTATTTGGTTAGAGGGCTCGGAATCGGATTCGATGATTCGATTAGTTCCGGGAGGTGATTTGTGACTTAGGGGAGCAATCGGAATTGAATTTGGAGGCCCGGTGTAGAAATAGGCTTGAATTGGCTAAGGTTGAATTTTGGCGAAATCCGAACGGTAGGTGAGATTTTGATCCGGGGGTCGGAATGGAATTCCGACAGTTGCAATAGCTTCGTTAGGTGATTTTGGATGTGCCTGCAAAATTTCAGGTCATTCGGACGTCGTTTGGTCGAGTTTTTGATCGAATGTGTAATTCGGAAAGTTTTAAGAAATTTAGGCTTGAATCCGTGTGTAATTGGTGATTTTGATGTTTAGGATGGTGATTTGATGATTGGAACAAGTTCGTATCGTGTTTTGGAGTATGTTGGTGGTTTTCATTGGGGTCCCGGGGGCCTCGGGATGAATTCGGGGGTCCAAACGGACCATTTTGTGCCAAATGCACTGCTGTTTCTGCTGCAATTAGTGCAGCAGAATTTTACCCTTCGCGATCGCAGAGATAGGGACGCGATCGCGTAAGGTCAAGAACGGAAGCGACGCGATCGCAGGAGCACAGACGCGATCGCGTAGGGTTAACAGGGTGGTCATCGCGATCGCATGAGCATCTACGCAATCGCGTAGAATAGAAATGGGGTCCAGGGAAAAATGTGCTACGCGATCGGAGGAAGAGGGACGCGATCGCGTGAAGCCGGATGTTTGTACATCGCGATCGCGTGAGGAGAGTCGCGATCGCGTGAGGGCGAAATGTTGAGCATCGCGATCGCGTGAGTAGAGTCGCGATCGCGTAGAGCAAATAGGTCTGGCAGAGAGTTTAAGTTCAGAACAGACCAGTCGCGGGTTTAATACCCAAAACCCCCATTTTTGAGTTCCAAGAGAAGAAATTGATGGGAGATTGCTGGGAAATCATCGGGGTTTCGTTGGAGGTAAGTTTTGTGGCTTAATTACATCATTTTAACATGAAATCCTTGGTTAAATTTCTGTAAATGGAAGATTAAAGGTGGGTTTGAGCCCTAGGCCTAAATTGAAGAAAAACACCGATTTGAGTGGCCAAATGGAGTCCGATTTTGGTAAATTTTATATGCCTAGACTCGTATCGAGATGGGGATTCCGAATATGTGACTTCTGTAATTTTTCAACAAGCGTACCGAAAGTCGGGTTTTGACAACTTTGGGAATTTTGATGTAAATTGAGTTGTATTGATTGGGTGTCGTCCCATTGGCCTAATTTGTTGTGTTTCTACTGTATTTGATCAAATTCTTCGCGTGCGGAGCTTGATTCTCGTGGCAAGGGCATCGCGGAATAGTCATCGCGCCGTATTGAGGTGAGTAATAGATGTGGGTGATGACCAGCGGGTTCGAAACCCCAGTATACCACTTTGTGACGCTGTATAGCGGCGAGACACGCACACTCTTGAGAGTGCGGGGTCGATCATGAACCGGAGACTATATATTAGTCCGACCTGTTGATACTGTATTATTGGCTATTCTCGAGCCGTTGAACCCCCTTCTTGGGCGGTTGAGTATACTTGTGGGCCGTGAGCCAGTTATTGGATCCCGCGAGGATCATTATCATTGTCTTATCATATAGACATGCTAGTTTACTACTAGTCCGCAGCTATTTCTGTTATTATGCTAATTCCAATCTCTGGAACTTGATATTACTGTTTTCCAACTGAAAAATGATAAAAAGAGTTTTCAAAAACTACTTTTGAGCCTGCGAGGTTGTATCTGCATATTAGCTGACTAGTAGTGGATCGGGCTGCACGCCGCAGCGAGATATATGTTGGATCGGACCGCACGCCGCAGGAATATCTCTATGAGATGTGCTTGGGCTGTAGGAGCCCCTCCGGAGTCTGAACCCCCACAGTGAGCACGGGTACCCAAAATTGGAGTCGAGCTACGCGCCGTAGCGGTCATATCATGCATTGCATTGCATTTAGCTACATCTGCTAGTTGTTATGCTATTTATTGGTATTTGTTGGTATAGGTACAGTGAATATTGATTCTATGACAGGGTAGCTGATTATAGTTTTACATAGTGCTTTATTGCGGATTTCTTATCTGCATTGTCTTACCCTTGTTTATTACCACTGAGTCTGGCAGTACTCATTTTACTCCCTGCACCTTGTGTGCAGATCCAGGTACCTCTCAGCAGTGATCCAGTAGCTGTGCGAGGCGACATCTGTGGGATATACGAGGTAGCTGCAGAGTCCGCAGGACCCGATATTCCTTCCTACTGTCTTTGATTTTTGTATTGACATTTCTTTCCGCACTTGGTATTTTTGTAAACCTTTATACACTTACGTTCAGTAGAGGCTCATGACTCTTGACCCTTCGGTCTATGGGAGTTAGTATATTTTGGGACTTGGTCTCCCCGCTGTTGGTATAAATATTACTATTGTTTCATAATTTGAAATGCTTAAATGGGTTAAAGAGAGCTTCTAGCTCCGTTGTTGATATTGATTGGTCAGGCTGGCTTAGCAATGTGCTGGGCGCCATCACGACCGGATTTGGTGTCGTGACATAAGGTGTTTTTGAAAGTTTTACCAATGAAAGGAGTTATGAGGTTTAGTAAGAAAGGGAAACTTAGCCCTAGATTTATCGGGCCTTATGAAATTCTAGAAAAGAAAGGAAACGTGGCTTATAAGCTAGCGCTACCCGTTGAGTTGTCCTCTGTTCATCCTGTCTTTCATGTGTCTATGCTTAGAAAGTACATTCATGATGAGTCGCATATAATACCTGCTGATACTAGAGAAATTAAAGAAGGCCTGACTTATGAAGAGGTACCTATAGAAATTCTGGATAGGCAAGTAAGAAAGTTGAGAACAAAATATTTAGCATTGGTAAAATTTTGTGGAGTAATCATGATTCAAAAGAGGCTACATGAGAAGTCGAGGAAGATATGAGAAAGAAATATTCATATTTATTTGAGGAAAAAGGTAAGTGAAACTAAGTTTGGTTTGACATTTATATTTTATTTATTTAATAAAATTTAGCAAGTGTTTCTGTCATACCTAGATTATATTTAGTTGTTGTAGTAATTTAGTTCATGTTGTAGTATATTTAATTCATTAAAGTGATTTACTTGTACTAAAGTTGTTGTGCCTTTTATTCTTGTTAGTTATTGTGGTACATCCTTGCCGGAGTGTGAGTAATTAATTTAGAAAAAATTACCCTCTATGTCACTTGGGCCATCCTGCCCACTGAAAATAGCCCATATTTTCGGCCTTTACATGGCATGGCCAATGTTGGCTAATTTGTGAAATTTAATTTTCATCCGGTAGCCCACAGTTTAATTTTACCGTTTAATATTTTGAATTTTCATTTTTAATTTGCTCTCTTTCTTCTTCTCACTCACGCTTTTCTAACTTTTTCTTCCTCTCGAGTTTCTGTGCATAATCGTTTCCATTGTTGTGTTTGAGGTTTAAATCGAGGTAATTTTCCCAAAACTTTAAATAATCGTTTAATATTTTGAATTTTCATGTTTCATTTGCTCTATTTCTTCCTTTCGCTCACGTTTTTGTCACTGTTTCTTCCTCTCGAGTTTCAGTGGGCATAACCGTTTCCATTGTTGTGTTTGAGGTTTCATTCGCGGTAATTTTCACTTTTATTTGTTTTTCATTTCATTCTATTTTATACTTCGTTAAGCATCCCACTTGTTTCACTATTTTTGTTTAGATTTTGATTTTTTTGTTACATTTTGATTTGCTTGTTTTCCTTCAATTTTCTTCACTTGTGTTTATGGCATTTTGGGTTAACTTTTGAGTTTTGTTGTTGTGTTAGTTTTGTGTTTGCTTTATTTTTTTTTTGTTAAAACTTTGTTTGTTATTTGTTTATTTGTAGAAAATGCCTGTGAAAAAGTCTGCATCTAGAGCGAAAATGAAGATTGCCGGAAAAGGTGTCCAGTTAGATTATGCGAAACAATTGAGGGATTAGCCCTCAAGCCCTAATTTGGATGATTTTGAGTCTGATGATTGTCCTAAAGATGTGCAACCGGAGAGCAGTTGGATGACGCGTTCTCAAATGAGAAATACTCCTACTCCAATAAAATTGTCTAGTGGCGTGCCTTCACCCTCTTGTTCTACCGAGAATAAGCATGTGTAGTCTCCTGAGGACGATGATTTTGAGTCCCCTCCTGCTCTAAAAGTTTTGCATCGCATTACTCGTTCCCAAACGAGTAATAGTCCTACTCCTGTTAACTTCGTTAGAGTAAGGAGTAAAAAATGCGGCAGACCTGCAAAATCAATGGATAAGCTTAAAGCTAAATTGTCTAATGAAGATGATGTAGTCCGTGATGTTAAACGGAAAAGGAGAAAGATGAACGCTGATGGTGAAAGTTGCCTTGATTTAGAATCCAGAGAACAAAGGGTTGCTATTAGACTGAAATTGAACAAGAGAAAAGCGAAGTTGAAGGTATTTCCTATTTTGATTTTTATATTGTTATACATGCTTATACAGTTTTATACAAAGTTATACATCTGTGTATACATATTTATACAAGCAATGTTATACTTTTATATACAGTATAAGAAAATGTTTTAGTATATTTTTAGTTATTGATATATTTCTTGTTATTTTCCTATATTGAAGGTTGGGGGCTTTTATGTACTACCCGTTGATTATTTCCACAATAGGATTAGTTCCCATATCGAGCATGATATCGTGAACATTTTGAAGCAATGTTTGACTGACACACAACTTCAAATGTTCTGTGGTAGCTGTTTTGGGTACTTCCTGGACCTCCCTCAATTTAAAATTCAAAATCAACTTATTCATTGTATATTATTGAGGGAGGTCATCCCAGGACGTGAAAGGGAGTTGTGGGTGAAGATTAATGGGTGTTTATTGCGATTTGGGATTGGAGAGTTTGCCCTTATAACTGGTTCGAAGTGCGTAGACGACGATGCTACTTTCTATGACAAACCAGATGTCAATAGGTTGCTGAAAAGAGTATTTTCCTGGTGATGGAAAAAAGGCCATAACAAGGGGGGAGCTTCTTGATCGCTTCAAGCAAAAGGAGTGGAAGTCGGATGAAGATGCGTTCCTTGATGGTGTTTGTCCATCATTTCATCTTCTCTGATGCAAATAATCATGGTATCACCAAAGATGATTTTGATATCATTGAAAGTGGCCAGTATAAGATGTTTCCTTGGGGGAAAAAGTCATTTGAAGATGTTTTAAGGACAATGAGGGACATGCAATGTGATTATTTGACTATGTATAGGCTTGGAGGTTTGCCACTTGCTTTACAGGTTTGGTTTTTTGAGTGTTGTTCAACAGTTGATAAGAATCTTGCTCTTCGCGTTGGCACAAATGTGCCACGCATTCTTAATTGGAAAGTGACTAACTCCATCATATGCGGATTTGACTGGTGGCGTGATTATGTGTAGTGTTGACAAGGTAAATTTTTTGTACCATAATACTTCTTTATATATGATTTATTTTTCTATATTTTTGTACTATTGTAATCCTGTTTTTTTCTTCTTGTAGTTGAACTACAGTAACATTTCCCCTACTTCTAAAGAGATGTCAAGTCTGAACATCGACACACTATTTGAAGTAAATGCGGATGATGTTGCATCAGGGGAGGTGCCTGTTGTTCCTGCCTCTAACAGTGATGATTTTGTTGTTGCACCTGCACCTTGTCCTCAACATATGGAGCAACAGTCTACACGACATTATCCTCAAAATGCAGAGCAACAGTCTAAACGACCTTGTCCTCAGACTATGCATGCACAACCTAATCCAAGTTATGATCCTTTTATGCGTCTTGATCTTTTGAATGATGAAGTTGTGAATCTGAGGAGTGATGTTGGAAAGGTACTTGTCCTTTATATTTTATGTAATTTGTAATTACTTTTTGGTTATAAACATGTTTGCTTTTGTTGTAGTTGACTGATACAGTGACGACACTCAATAACTATGTCGTTTCTTCCTTTGAAAAAGTGTTCAGTTTTCTGAATATGAAGGAACCCAAGCAAACGAGAGAGGATTTTACTGATTCTAAGGTATTTGTTTACTAATAAACTCAAATCACTCAACAGTTATGCCTTCTCTGAACTCAACATGCCTTCTTTTTCTATTGTTTTTTATTAGGTTCGCCAGCCCGTGTTTGATGTTAATACATCTGGTGTTGGTGAATTTGATGGCTATCAATATGATGTTGTTCCTAACTTTGTCAATCAAATGAATAAAGATAATGCGGTAGATGACGAGGGAGTTACTGATGGTGTTGATAATGGTATTTGTTCTGTTTTTTTTATTGGTATGATTTTTCTTTTCTTCTTTTTTGAAGTTTTGTATTGTTTGTGTTTCTATGTTTAAGGAGCAACATGTGATGTTAAAGGTGACACATTTTGGAATGACATTGGTGATGAAGATTTAGCTCATATGTCCCAACTTGTGGTTCACAAACAATCTGTCATAGAAGTCGAAGATGATTACATTTCTCCTAACCATTCAGTTCGACCAAAAATTCCAGGAAAATATGCCAAATCTCCATATTTGGCAGTTTTTGATTCTGGAGCATCAAAATTGGCGCCCAAGCTAATTTTTGATATCAAGCATCCTTTCACGATCGAAGTTGATGATTTTGATACATTGTCGCCATTGGCTAAAGAGTTTTGCGCGTTTGTTGATAATGGGATGGATACGAGGAGAAGGTATTTTCACTTTATTGAATCTTTCATGTTCTGATTTTATACTATCAATTAATGTATTTCTGATTACATTTTATTTTTTGTGATTTGAAGTGCCAAACATATATATCCCGATGAAGTAAATAATCTTGCAGAAGGTTTTACTTTTGGCTCGTGTTATGTGACAAAGAAGGATTGGTTCCACTCACTTGCATATTGTGGTCGACCTTTGATTGACACGGTATTTTAATAAATTTCTGTTCTAGTTTCCTTTTTATTTTTATTGCATATATTTGGTGTTTTGACACCCCCCATAGTGTATACATAACTTTGTATAATCACAGTATAAGATTCTATAACCTTGTATAAATATGTATACTTATGTATAATAATGTATAAAGTTTATACTTAAAAAATCTGGCAGTGATGGTTGTTCTGTTTGATTTTTTGTCTCAGCACTTGGATGTCCTTTTTTATTATTTGAGGAAGAGGGGAAAATATGGGCCGAGTGTTGCCATGCGGTTTACTACAACTGACTTTGTCTTTGGTAACAAAATCAACTCCCTATACAAAAATTTCAAAGTGAATCAAGATCCTTCAGTGATTCCTGACGGGCATGAGATAGAAGAGTACATTAGAGGTTATTATTGTGATGCAAATGTCCCGTGGCACACTGTTGACCACTTCTTATTCCCTATCTTTGTGAAGCGTGGAAGAGCAAAAATTGGACACTGGGTTTTGGGTGTGTTTACGTTTGTAGATAGATGCATCCACATCTATAACTCTAGCCGTGGGGCTCTTAATGATAGACTTGTTTTGGATGCTGCATTACCTTATGCAATTATGATACCTTACTTCTTGAAGAGTTCTGATTTTTATGTCGGGAAGAAGGGCATTGATTGGAACAGTGGTGCATATACCGATAAATCCCATTCTGATGATTTACAGATTAATCTGGTTAATAATGTTCCCCAACAGATCAAATGGTAGGTAAATCTCAATTGTTTTACTATTTTACTATTAGTGTATCTATTTGAATCTGATTCGTTTATTTTGAATTATAGTGATTGTGGTGCTTTTGTTGCTGGCTTTGCTGAGTATTTCATCCTTGGTAAAGAAATTCGAAAGGATAATTTTGAGATTGAGACGCTTCGCACCAGGTGGGGATCTCTTTTATGGGATTATGGAAGGAAAAAACAACAGTCTGGTGCAATTAGTGATGATGAACTCACAAGGAGACTTTTGAAGAAGAGGAAGAGGGGGCGACCAAGAAAGTAGCTCTGTTATTTTTAGTTTACTGTAGGTTTTCTATGTATAAGGAGTTGTTGCCTAGTTTTGTAACTATTCTGCTACTTGTGATATACCGTTAAAGGATACTATAGATGTTTTTTAATTTTTGTGTAATTTTAAGCAGTCATTACATGATGTTGCTGTGAATGAAATACATTGTAATGAATATTTTCAGTTGCTTTTTCCCTTTAACAAAGTATGTATTTTCATTATGTTTGCAGTTTTGTTAATATAACAGGTTTTATACATACATATACAGTAATATACATAGTTATACAAATTTATACAAACTTATAATCACATTTATACATATATATATATATATGTGATACAAGTGATTATTTGCAGTCCTGCTTTGTATTCATACAATCTATCAGTATATTTAGTACTATTAAAAACAGGAAGACAATATTATTGGATAAGCAAAATATGTATAATGAAACATTTCACTTGCTTGTGAAACTTAACTAACCAACATGACAACAAATGTAATATGAAGCGTTTTGTTTCCAACTATTTATTTTGGTCAATTCCTACATGTTTTGCTATTGTGACCTCTTACATGTTTTCCTGTCCACAAATAGAACACGAAAATGCCCTCTTAGACTCTTTCTCTGAAGCAGGCTTGAGTCTTTCCTTTCTTGGCCTTCCTGGATTCCTTCTCCCTTTAGGTGGTAGTACCACATCTTCCATCACCTCTGTTGGTATTACCCATACACTCTCATCTGGCATCGGATTGACTAGAAATTCATAAGTGCTAAGGAGTTTATCCTTCTTGTAGTAAAAAAGAGCAATACTGGCCAGGTTTTAACTGCTGATTCTTCAAAACCGCCCTAGCATGCGGACATGGAAGTTCATCCATTTGAAATTTTTCGCAACTGCATGTTCCCTCTTCAAGGCACACTATGTTTTTCCTTACTCCTTCAAGCACAGTATATAACTTATCCGTAGCAGGCCTCACCTGTAAAAGTTTTTTTTTAAAAAAAAAAACAGTAAATTTTTTAGAGAACATTAAACCTTATTATATATAGTTATACATCCTTATACATTTAGTAAAATGCAAGCCAGAAGTGCCCATATTCATTATATTTTATTTATTTTACCGTCATTAGCTCCGATGCAATCAGATTTTCCCGGAGGAGTTTGTTGTACTTTTCTCCAAGCTCTGTAGATGTCTCCATTGCATTTTTTCTGTTTTTGTTATTCCACTGTTGTAGCAAATTTGTCATGTACTCCAGCAATCGCATTACTGGTAACTCTCTAGCATCCTTGTTAGCTGCATTAATTGACTCTGCAATATTTGAAGTCATTACCATTGACCTTTTCACCTTGGAATATGCTCTAGACCACCTTTCGTACCCAATTTCGAACAAGTAATGCTGCACCCTCGGATCAATTTTGCACAACTCTGTCATATGGTACTCAAACTTCTCTATCGTGTAAGCTCTTGCCAAAGCAAAGAATATATCCTTCAATTGTTTGTGATTTTTCTTGAATGTGCGCTTTATATTCTGCCACAAGTGAAATATGCAAATACAATGTGGTACTTCTGGGTACACTGTTTTTGTTGCATTGAATATGCTTTCATTCCTATCTGAAACTATACACATCCCTTCCCTAACTCCAAACGTACCCTTTATTTGGACAAAGAACCACTCCCAAGATTTGTTATTCTCTGTATCCACAATTGCATACGCAAGTGGAAGGATTTTTTCTATTTGTGCAAAAATATATATTAGGATTCAGACTACAAATTAGTCTGCAGATCCTAACTGCAAATTTTATACAAATCTTATACACAATTATACACAATTATACGTATTTATACCAACTGTAAATTTTATAAAAACAGCAGCTGTGAAATCATATACACTTTTATACATGACACTAAAACATTATACAAACTGCAGAAACAACGTAGATGCAATCAACTCACCAAGCTCCATCTTGTGTGCAAGCAGTTAATATGGTACCCTTATATGATGCTTTAAGGAAGCTTCCGTCAACAACCATTATTGGTCTGCAATGCTCCCAGCCCTTGATAGATGCATATAACGAAACATAGCATCCATCTTCTGATTTATGCAACTTTGTAACCGTTCCTGGATTCCTTTGCTCCAACATATAAAAATACTTCGGCAACTCCTTATATGAATCACTCGGACTCCCTCTTATCATTGCCATTGTTATTTCTTTAGCTCTCCATGCTTTCATGTAGCTAACTTCAATCCCATGTTGCTTTTGTATGTCCTCTATTATATCATTTGCGGTGTAAACTTTTTTTGGATTAACATACTTGTCCTTGACTATACTAGCAATTATACCTGAAGTAGCTCTACGTTGTGTTAAGTATCTTTCACCATAGACACATGTGTGCTTATTATTGTAACTTCTCACTTTGAATATGTTTGCCTTGAAAACGGCAGAAGATTTGAAACTCCAAGCACAATTGTCATCCAGACATGTAAGGTGATACCTAGTATTATACATCATTCAACTTCTAAATACACTTGTATACAAACTGTATATATTCTAATTTAATACATTTATACAAATATATTATACCTTATACATATTTATACAACAAAATATACAATTAATGACATACCTTGTTGCGCTTGATCTCCTCACCTTGAATTGGAACCTCTCACGTACAACCAAGTTCTTCATCACATTCATAAGTGTCTCTTTATCCTTATAAACTTGATCCTCCTCAACAAATTCGTTCAACATATTATCTATTATACCCGTGCTTTCACTAAATTTCGTGTTTTCAATCAATTCAATATCAATAATCTTAGTGCTATCAGTTGTTGATACATCTTTAGAATTTGAATCTATAGCAACCAAACAACTGGAACTTGAAGCAACCATAGAACTTGTAACAACCAAATTATTTTCATAAATCTCTTTTACTGTCACAAACAAGGGATATTCAGTGAAATTCAAATTTTTCTTCTTTAATTCTATATACACCTTAACTCCTGTATCATTGTAAATCAAGATCGATGGCAAACCAACATTTGGGACAAAGTTAATATCTATTGTGTTTAAATCACTATCAATTCTAATCTGTTCCGAAATAGCTACAACTAATTTGTTGTAGTTGAATGTGGACTCAATTATTACACAATCACTGACGAAATTCACAAACTTGTTTTCTTTCCATTCTCCACTATGAAGAAGGTAAACAGGAAAAATCTCCATTCAACAAAAAATTGAACTCAAAATTGCAGCAAAAAGGAGAATTGTGTTGCTTCGTAACAAAACAAATTGAATAAATTCTAGATGAAGAACAAATGTTAGGGTTTTTGTACCTGCATTTATCGCAGGATCTCGTTTTTTATGTATTTGGGGAAAACGATTTGAAAGAATCTGAGAAAATCCAGCTTAAGGAGAGAAAATCCCGTTCGATAGTATCAAAATACCGGAAATAATGCCTCTTTTTCACATATGAGCCTCTAATTTATGGGCTACTCAATTGTAAAGTTAAATATTGGCTATAAAATTGAAAAGGAAGCAGCCCACTTGTTTTAACGTGAAATTTTCCCATTAATTTATGAGATATGTATGGTGCCTGTCACACCTCCTTTTTTTCACACACACATATATATAATGTGCCACTGTTTAATACTACACCCCAAGAAGGGATATAATAATAATCAGGGAAGGAGTTTTTCCACTTAAAGGACAGTCGGAACGGGATCAATTTATTCAATTTTTCAGAGTCGCCACTTGGGAAAATAATGGTGTCCCAAGTCACCAGTTTAATCCCTAACCGAGGAAATTTATGACTCTGTAATACAGTCTGCAAAACTAGAAACCTGGATAAGGAATTTTGTTAACCCGGGAGAAAGTGTTAGGCACTCCCGGATTCCGTGGTTTTAGCACGGTCGCTCAACTGCAATTTTTGCTTTTATCTGATTTCCTAAGTGCTTTTGTGTTCCGCTTTTCAATTTTTAGAAGAATTGCGACGTCACGAAAACACATTTCGAGTCACACCGCAACCAGTACGCCTGTGACTTTAATGTATTTCAGTTTCGCCGAGAGTAAGATTTGGGTCACATAAATGCGCACCCGTGATTAGGAAGGTATTATTATTAACTAACGCGCCTAAAGTAATTTATCGTGTTGTTTAACTTTGGGAAAGGACCGTGAAATTCACTAAACGGTCCTTCCAAGTCTAAGGTTTTCATTATAATTAATTAAGGGCCCCGCAATTGTATATTTTGTGCGGTGAGGCTCGTCTCATTTCATTATTAGACGAATATCCAAAAAAGGTCTTAAAAATCCCTTATTGTTAATTATCCTACTTCTCAAATTATTTTCTTTTATCTTAACAGAACGGGTCGACTTGTACATGAATATGAGCCTAAGGGATGACCAACAGCCCAATGCCAATAGTAGTTATTTCCTTGTAAAGAAGACCCGTGAAAAGGCCCCAATTTGCATTCTTTTATAATTACTAAGTTCATTCAATTTTAAATCTGGGCAGCAACGTTTTGAGGCTTCAGTTCTTAGGTCCAATTTGATACCTAGTTCCCTCAGTTGTTTTTAAATTTTTTAAAGCAGAAAATAATGCATCCTAAAGTAAACTAGTATATGCGGAATTACTAAATCAGATGATAGTTTTCAGCTTGCCAATTCAGAATGATTTCCAATTCACTTTGTTATGCTTATCACTTTTATGAAAGTAAAAAGGCTAATGCAACCAGAAGATTACCAGATGAGATACTATGACTATAGTAATTCTAACATTCCTGATTAATCCAAATGATCAACTTACGACAAATTAAAACAATTCAAATTCTCATTTAATTATCACATACTTAGTATTGCCTAACAATCAATCCCTGTGAATCTATTCTAACTGATATATTTTAAATGGACGTATTACTATTCTATCACAATAACAACGAATTCTAAAAGAGATCCACAAGAGCAAAAGGCATTTCTAACAGTCCGCTTACACAAATATACAAAATGGAATAACATATGTCAAATGAAATAAACAATAATCTGCTACTGCAAAGGCTTCATCAGCTTGATTCACAATGGAGGCAATTATAGTAATTGAGACTTCAGAGAAGTAGTGTACCTGATTTTCAATGAATAACCGAAGGAAAATTAGATCAACAACAATATTTCAGCAATAAATTACAGCAACAGCAGTCCAGTGATTCAACAGTGAGAAAAACCCAGGAAGACACTTTTCACAGCAGAAACAGCTTAGAAACAGCATATGATTCTCGAATTCCAGTAGTTCAAACCACAATTATTTAAGTTAATCCACACAAGTTTTGAAACCAAATTTCAAGCTCAAATCATTGTGATAGCAGATTTCTACTGATTCTTGACTTATTTTCTATTGTTTTTGGAGTTTTTTTTTTTAAGATGATTTGAAGCTAAAAGAACAGAAAAATGAACCTGAAATTATCCATTTCAGATCCGGAATGTAACATTGTTTTTTGTGGTGTTTTTCTGGTTTTTCTATGGCTAAAATTCTAAAAGAGACTCTCCAAATCAGATTTTTAACCCCCATTATTCAAGCTGAAATTACCTATTTATAGGCCCAAAAGAGAAAAAATCTGAATATTACTATTTCACTAAAACCCCTTCAATTTTTAGCTTGTTGCACAAGTTAGTGCAATTATTCTAGTGAAAGCTACACTAAAACCCCTTCTAGAATAGTCTACCATGTTCCATTTCCCTTGGAATTCCTACGGTGCCCTCATTCCCTTTTATTATTCACTAAGATACCCTTTGCTATGCCCAAATTGCCCTAAAAGCTCTATATTTATCACAATTATACCCATTCTAATCCCAATTGCACCCTTTTCCTTTTAACCTTATTACAACTTTACCAACTTCCTTTTCCCAATTCACCCCTACTTTTTAAGGCTTATTACATTCCTAAATTCTGTAATTTACTCCTATTTTAACCTATTTTCAGACTTGTATTTATCAAATAGCCACAATTAAGTGACTATTGCTCAACTAGCCAATTGGCCCTTTCAACTATTTTAAATTCAGATTAATTCGCTAATTAAATTCACATTACACTCATAACCAACCCTATGCAGTCTTACAAATATGGCCACTTATGATTAATTATCCAATTAACAAAACTCGGGGGAACAATTGATAGATGGTGAGTCTTATTAATCGAAATAACTAGTCGCAATTGATTCTATTTAGTAAAATACCTTAGGTTGCTACGAATCTTGCAATTTCAACTATCGACTTAATTGAATCTAACATAGTCTAAAGCTGAATTCACTAATTGAACCTAAATCACTAATCTAACAGCTATAACCAATCAAACCCTAAGTGTTAATCAATAATGCATTCACTAACACAATTCCACTAATCACAGTTAATCAACTTTACTATCAAAATAGACTCACAGACAAGTAATAATCAAAGATGAACCAAAATCAGAAATTAAAAGAAAACATAAATCAATACCAATTAACCAATTTGAATTTCAAAAAAAAAAGATCAAACACTATCTAAAACAGATTCACTAATCATCACATAATTCATAAACAAATTCATAAAGAGATTCACTAATCCTAATCGATGAGTCGACTAACCAGGTTTATAAAAAATCAAATAATAACCTAGTTAACAAAATACATATAATTTTCTGAATTCTGAATCTAATATTCCAATCAACTAATTGAAAACAAAATAGAATCAAAAACACATTTATTCGACTAATCCTCAAATTATTAACAGAAAAGCAAGAAACAAATTCAGTGTATTTATTCTAAAAAATAATCAGAAAAATAGATGAGAAGAGACATACTTCATTCGACAGAAATTAAAACATGCATAAGATATTAGAAGAAAACTTAGCTCTTATCCGCCGTCTCTTTTTTTTCCGTTTTTCTTCCGTTTTTCTTTTTCCTTTTTTTTATTTGTTTTCTTCAACTCTTTCGTCAATTTCTTGATAAAACTTGAGCCTTTTTTGAGTCTTTCTCGAATCGACCAACTTTCTTGAACTTTCAAAGAAACAGACTTCGAACCTTTTAAAACCCGGCAGCTCTTGGCTTCAAACCTCCGTTCACAGCGTGGGGATGTTAAAAGAATGGTGAGGTGAAGATTTGGGGTGGTTTGGGTGGTGGCGCCGCCATGGGGAGGGGTGGCGGCGCGGGAGATTTGGAGCATTTTGGTGGTTTTTGAAGGTAACTAATAACGGGGGAGTGATGAGGAGGAGGTGGGGAGAATTTTGGTGTTGGTTTCACCGGAAATGGATGTCGGCCGCCGCCGTGGGAGGCAGAACCCTAGCGGCGGCCACTGGTTGAAGATGAAGAATCAGTGGCGGCTGTGTTTTGAGTTTAAAGACAGGAAGCGTTGAAAAATATTTAAGGTTTGTTTTGGCTTAGGTTTATGTATATTAAAATGTAATAATCATTCAGAGCCGTTGGATTAGGATTTGGACGGTTGGGATTAAATCACTACTGGACCGGGCAGGCTATGGGTCGTTTGGGCTGGGTATTGGCCGTCTGGGCCTGGGGGGTTGGGACGGCGGGTTTGGGCTGGGGCGTTTTGGCCCAACTCCTTTTATTCAATGTTTTTCCCCTTAATCTAACTTGTATTTTTTTGTATTTTATTCTTTTTGTATTTTTTTGTATTTTGTATTTATTCTACTTTGTAATTATTTGAAACTTATTAACAATTAAACTAATTACCTCTTTTTGACAATTTTCAATTTAAAAGCTAACTAATTTTTTTTTTGATTTTTTCTTTAATTTGTTAGAAAAAGAATTAATATCCTAAAGATGCAAATTTTTGTATTTTCATTTATCACACGCAAATAACATGCAAAACAACTAACACAAAATTCACGCAAAATTTAGAAAATAAGGAAAAATCATTTATTTTGAATTTTATAGGAATAACTCATGTGTAGGGTAAAAATCGCGTGCTCACAGCTGCCCCTCTTTGCTCGGGAACACGAAGAGTTTCCGTGCAAAGATAAGTGAGCAACTATGAACGATTTTTAACTGTTCGAGTATTCCATTGTGAAGCATTTTGAAAAAGTTTTTGACCGCACCCTACTTCAGAGGTTGCCTACATATCCTGGGCTAAACAGGAATCAGGTCAGTGTAGTTCGGGAAGGTCTGGTAGCTGGGACTACCAAGGGCTGTGATCTCACTGCTATTGCTGTTGTTACTGCCGTCATTGCTGACTGACTCCTTATTACACCATGGTAAAGATAAAAGAATCTGGCCTAAGCTACGGCCTATGAATTACAAAAGAAAATCCTATCTATGTCTTCCAACTTGTTTTTTTTTTTTTTTGTATTTCCTTGGTCTTGTATCTTGTATTCCTTGCAACGGCATTCTTGTTATTGCCTTCAACTTGTATCTTCTCTCCAACGGCATTCTTGTTATTGCCTTGAACTTGTTCAACTTTTCCACCGGCATTCTTGTTATTGCCTTGACTTGTATATTCTCTTTCACCGGTATTCTTGTTATTGCCTTGACCTGTTCAACTCTTCAACATGAAATATTCGTCCATTCTCCAGGTGGACCCCTGCTTGTGACAAAATAAACAACCAAAGAAAGATTTTTTCTGCCCCAGTATGGTGACTGGCACATCAACAACAACAACAACCCAGTATAATCCCACTTAGTGGGGTTTGGGGAGGGTAGCATGTACGCAGACCTTACCCCTACCCTGGGGTTGGCACATCAATGTTATTGAATGTTAGCATTTCATTTTTTTTTTAATGTAGACATGTATGAAATGAAATGCAGAAAAATATTCCCTTGTTACACAAGTGGGCGCCTGAAAAATAAATTGACATTCCATTCTTCAGGCGGGCACCTGACTTCAACAATAAACTTCGAAAATAAATCGCCATTCCATTCTCCAGGCGGCCACCTAACTTCAACAGCAAACTTTAAAAATAAATCGTCATTCCATTCTTCAGGCGGGCACCTGACTTCAACAACAAACTTTGAAAATAAATTGCCATTCCATTCTCCAGGAGGGCACCTGACTTCAACAACAAACTTTGAAAATAAATCGTCATTCCATTCTTCAGGCGGGCACCTGACTTCAACAACAAACTTCGAAGATAAATCGCCATTCCATTCTTCAGGCGGGCACCTGACTTTAACAGCAAACTTTGAAAATAAATCGCCATTCCATTCTCCAGGCGGGCACCTGACTTCAACAGCAAACTTTAAAAATAAATCGCCATTCCATTCCCCAGGCGGGCACCTGACTTCGATAGCAAACTTTAAAAATAAATCGCCATTCCATTCTCCAGGCGGGCACCTGACTTCAACAACAAACTTTGAAAATAAATCGCCATTCCATTCTTCGGGCGGGCACCTGACTTCAACAACAAACTTCGAAGATAAATCGCCATTCCATTCTTCAGGCGGGCACCTGACTTCAACAGCAAACTTTGAAAATAAATCGCCATTCCATTCTCCAGGCAGGCACCTGACTTCAACAACAAACTTTAAAAATAAATCGCCATTCCATTCTCCAGGCGGGCACCTGACTTCAACAACAAACTTTAAAAATAAATCGCCATTCCATTCTCCAGGCGGGCACCTGACTTCAACAACAAACTTTGAAAATAAATCGCCATTCCATTCTTCGGGCGGGCACCTGACTTCAACAACAAACTTCGAAGATAAATCGCCATTCCATTCTTCAGGCGGGCACCTGACTTCGACAGCAAACTTTAAAAATAAATCACCATTCCATTCTCCAGGAGGGCACCTGACTTCAACAACAAACTTTGAAAATAAATCGCCATTCCATTCTTCAGGCGGGCACCTGACTTCAACAACAAACTTCGAAGATAAATCGCCATTCCATTCTTCAGGCGGGCACCTGACTTCAACAACAAACTTTGAAAATAAATTGCCATTCCATTCTTCAGGCGGGCACCTGACTTCAACATCAAACTTTAAAAATAAATCGCCATTCCATTCTCCAGGCGGGCACCTGACTTCAACAACAAACTTTAAAAATAAATCGCCATTCCATTCTCCAGGCGGGCACCTGACTTCAACAGCAAACTTTGAAAATAAATCGCCCTTCCATTCTCCAGGCGGGCACCTAACTTCAACAGCAAACTTTGAAAATAAATCGCCATTCCATTCTCCAGGCGGGCACCTGACTTCAACAATAAACTTTGAAAATAAATCGCCATTCCATTCTCCAGACGGGCACCTGATTTCAACAGCAAACTTTAAAAATAAATCGCCATTCCATTCTCCAGGCGGGAACCTGACTTCAACAATGATTTAAAACTTCAACTAAAACTTAAAGTAAAATGCCATTCCGTTCTTCAGGCGGGCACCCTGACTTCAACAACAAACTTTTAAAATAAATCGCCATTCCATTCTTCAGGCGGGCACCCTGTCTTCAACTTCGATTAGAACCTTCCTCTTTTTGGTATTTTCTTTGACCAATTGTCTCTCATCTATGAATTTCTCCACTTATTGTCAAACTTTCTCTTTTTGGTGTTTTCTATTTTTCCACATTGGTCACATTCGCTTTAAAGTGAATAATGACAATTTGTTCCTGCATGAATCATGAAACAAAATTTATTAGATATAAACTGCTGGCAACTGGCATCTGTTTCTCTTTTTGCTTTTCTTCCGTTGTGTGGTTTTTTCAGCTGCTGATCTCTTGCAAACTCTTTTTGTATTTTCTTACTTTTCCCTTTTTGTTTTGTTTTCTTTTCCTTTGGCCATGTTTGCCAAACTTCTTTATTTTCTCCCCAACTCTTCTTTCTTTCTGATCCAGTGTTGTTTCAGCTTTCGTCATCAGGAGTTGGTAGTTAGCTCTCAAAAGATAAACAATGAAATGCAGAAGAAAAAAAAAGAGGGTAAAGGGTGTTTTGGATAGATGATAGAACTTATCTGGGTATTTGTCGGCTGATTTCGCTGACCATGCCATGTATTTCGACCCAGTTCGTTCCAATCATTATTCTGACTCCGAATTGTTTTTAACCCAAATCGATACTATTTTTTGTTGACTTTTCTCTTTTTCTGGTAGTCCTTACGATCGCCCTACGGTGCCTCGAAAGGTTTTCACCAGTAGGACTCTCTCATTTATTCTCTCTCAACCTCACAATCGCCTCACAGTGCCGGTTAAGATTTTCACTGACAAGACTCTCTCATTTTATTTCTCTCAAACTCACAATCGCCTCACAGTGCCGGTTAAGGTTTTCACCGATGAGACTCTCTCATTTTATTCATTTTTCATTTTTCCTTTTGTCTTTTGTTTTCTATACCACGGGTGTTGTCCAATGTCTTGCCCTTCCTTCATTGCATCCGTTATCATTTTGGAATTGATCAGAAGGTCTTTCTTTGGACCGTAACGTGGCTTTTGGATGGGTTAAGAAAGAAAGGTATAAAGGCTCAAAATTTTACGAGGGTTCAAAAATATTTACAACTCTCGGAATTTATTCAACATAACTTCTGCCCCAGTTTCAATATGTGGGGAATTTTTGGATTTTTTCTTTATTGTGACTGAACCTCAGAGAGGCTGCCTACGTACCCTTTCGGGATCAAGTCAAAACGTAGTTCGGAACACGTCATTAGTTAATGAATCTCTTTTGACTTTTTCCCGATTTTTCTTTTCTTTTCCTTTTTTTTTGTTTTTTTTTTTTCATTCATTTATCACTTTCCATTTAGTCACTTTTAGTCTTCATTTTCCTTATTGCGCTATAAGCGATTCCGAGAGAGGGGTATGAAAGAATATATTCATTAAGGCTCAAAAGGGGTGTCAATGGATAAAGTGTTTGGATAGAGAATAAAACGCCTTCGTCATTTCAATTCCAAAATCACAACAGAATACAAAACATACAATTGAAAAGGAGTCATACATAGTATCTTTTGACCGCATATGAGTTGATAGCCGTCTCTACGCACTTTCCTTCAACATATGTTAAATATAATGCCCCATTGGACAACACCCGCGATACCACAAATGGTCCCTGCCAATTTGGTGCAAATTTGCCCTTTGCCTCGGCCCAATGTGGTAAAGTAACCAATCGCAACCAAGATGAGCCTATGCCCATTGGAAGCTGCTGGTTCTATCGGTCCATTAACATATATGTCCCTGTTTCAAAGCAAAGAAAAATTTGTTAATTTAAATACGGTGGTTGGTTGGTGGCCTTGAATTTTGATGGCGACTGCTTTCCACTTGAATGCTTTTCCTGTTCACCGACTATCCAAAAATCGGTCTTCCTTATTGCATGTATACTGTTCCTTTTTTACGGATCTCACAAACTTCGATCTTGATTCCTTTGATGACTCCACTTGACAACCTTGGGTGTTTCTTGACTGACTCTTTCTTTTGTCAGAAGATATACCCCCTCTTTGTTCGAACCCCGTACTTCCATTTGTTATATTTTCCCTGAGTTGGCACTTTGCCGACCCTTGTGTCTTGAATGATCCTCATTGCACATGTTGCTCTTTTGGGCTTAAATGACTGGCCTTGTCATTCCCTGACCTACGACAATTGTCGTGTTGGCTAAATCCTATCTTGTGCAATTGGAAAGCTTCGTGGCAAATTTTGAAATCATTTCTATACTTGTTATGACCCGACTGACTCACTAAGAGGGAGGGTAAAACAAGGTGTGAAGAATAGAGAGAAAGGAAAATACAATTCCTAACAAGAAACCTACAAAAGAATGACCTAACGGATTTTGAATACCGACTCTAGCGACCTCGACATGCACTTTTGGCCTTCTCTGTTGATGTTCAACTCTTGTTGCAAGTTCTGCTGTGAAACCGGTCTTCAATACCTCATTTCTTTGATCTGATCATTAGTCGACTTGCAGCGCCCGTAGGGTTTTCACCAATAAGCCTCTCTCATTTGATCTTTCTTTCTCTCAACTTACCGTCGCCTTACGGTGCCCGTACGGGTTTTCACCGATAAGACTCTCTCATTTTGATTTCTCTCATCTTGGAGTCTCGTGGAGGTTCTCATCATCTTGAGTTCTTCATTCTCCTTTGTTCGGACTGGAATGTTGCCCCTGATGCGATTCAACTTTATCCGCTTGACTCGGTATTTCTTGAAGATTGATCGGAATGTCTTCCTTTGGACCATAATGTAGGCTTTTGGATGGGATATAGAAAAAAGGATATAAAGGCTCAAAAATATTTCATCGTGGGTTAAAGATTACAACTTTCGGAATCGTATTTATTCAACAACCATAACTTCTGCCCCGGTTTTCTTCTTGGGGGATTTTTTTTTTTTGGATTTTTCCTTTATTGTGACTGAACCTCAGTGAGGCTGCCTACGTACCCTTTTAGGATCAAGTCAAACGTAGTTCAGACCATGTCCGTATTCATTGTTGCATCTTGACTTCTCCCGATTTTTTTCTTTTTCCTTTTCTTTTTCTTTTTCTCTTTTTTTTCTTCTCTTTTTCTTTTTTTTTTCTTTTTTCTTTTCTTTTCTTTTGTTTCTCGCTCAATCCTCAATTTTTGTTGTTGATTCCGAAAGAGGGATATGAAAGAAAATATAATATGGCTCAAAGGGTTAGCAATGGATAAAGTGTTTGGATAGCCGAATAAAATGCCTTCGTCATTCCAATCTTCGAGACCTACCAAGTACAAACTACACAGTTAAACACCTTTCGACAGATTCACATATTTGCCTTCTGTATTTGACGATTCTCAGTGCCATTGGGCAACAATCTCGATACCACGAATGGTTCATTTAACCTTGGGGTACTTTTACTTTTGCCTTTGGCTTTAAACCGATGATGCATTTCCAAGGCATTTTTTTCGTTCTGATTTCCCCCAGTATTCACTTGATTCGGGTTTCACGGCGTTCCGACAAGTTTTGTTTCTTCCGAGTATCATTACATCTTCAACATTGTTTCATTGCTAAATTCACTTTTAAAATCAGGCCGAGAATTATGTGCATGTCATGTTGCTAAAATAAGTATAAGAAGAATTGCAAAGTGATTAGAAATGGAATGACTAGAAATGACGGGAAACAAAGAGTTGTATTAAACTGATGGGTTGAAACAGCAAGACGAACAACAAAACCAATAGACTAGACTAGAATTACAAACCTAGACAACACTAAACAAATTTATTACTAAACAAAGCAAAGTGGAAAGATAGGGGTTTTGACTCTCAATACAACGTCCGGATTACAACCCTGAAATAACCCGGGCAAAAGAGATGACACCAAAATATACCACCAAAACTCCAAAAGACAGAGCGCCTTCCCAATTGACAAGCATGGCATCCTAGCCACTGAATTCTGCATTAATGTTGCCAAGATCACTTTCTGTTTCAATATCTTCAACTTCAGTTGACCTCCCAAGAAGATTTTCATCACCCACGTCACCGAGCATCATTCCCACAAAATGTGCAATGTCATGTGCAGGTAAAGGATTCTGTGCAATGTTCTGGATGCCACTGTCTCGGACCGTAATCATTCCTTCCTGAATCATTCTTTCTATATCTCTTTTCAAATCCCGACAACCTTCAACATGATGCCCCAGAGCATTGGAGTGGTATTCACACCTTTTGGATGAGTCAAAACTTCTCGCACGTCGGTCCACCCAATTTGGAGGGATGGGTGCAATCACGCCATGTCGTTTTAACTTCTCAAACAAGCTTGCATAGGACTCTCCCATTGGTGTAAAATTATCTTTCAACTTATGTTCCTTTCCATACCCCTGGCTTGGATGTGGGTTATAATGTATTTGAAAATTTTGCGGAGGCTGGTAAGGATTTTGTGATGTTCGGGCTCGCTTTCTTGGGTGTTTTGAGGATTGAGCAACATACTGGACTGGATCAACAGAGTATGGAGGGTTCTGAGGCGGGTAGTAATGCTTAAGAGGGTCATGGAAAACTTGATGAGGTTGCATATACCTTCGAAATGTTCTCATAGGACCTCTTCTCGACCCTGATGTCATCAAGATTTCGTCATCCCTCCCATTCACATCACTGAATTCACTTTGGACATCCTGAGCCGCATTTTTGAGAGCTACTTGACTTATAATTTTGCCTGTCTTAAGACCATCTTCCACCATTTCTCCCATTTTGAGTATTTCTTCAAATGATTGACCAACTGCAGATGTCATGTTTTGAAAGTAATCCGGCTCTTGAGCCCGAAGAAAAACAGTGGCCAACTCGTGATCATCCATAGGTGGCTTTAGCTCTCGCTGCCTGCTCTCTCCATTTTATGGCATATTCCCTGAAACTTTCAGTTGGTTTCTTTTTCAGTTTAGAAAGGGAAATACGGTTTGGGGTGACGTTAATATTGTATTGAAATTGTTTGACAAAGGCCCGTGCCATGTCATACCAAACGTACCAACAAGACATGTCTTGATCCCAAAATCATTCAGATGCTACTCCCGAGAGGCTTTCACCAAAATAAGCCATAAGCAATTCTTCATTTCTTCTCACACCTCTCAATTGGTTGCAATACCTTTTCAGGTGGGCTATGGGATTTCCACGTCCATCATACTTTTCAAATTTGGGAACCTTGAAACCAGGCGGCAAGTGGGCATCGGGGAACATACAAAGATCTCTGAAGGCAACACTTTTTTGACCTGCCATTTCTTGTGTGTTTTTCAGCCGTTGTTCTAATCTCTTCAATCTTTGGGGCATTTTTTCCTGTACCTTTTTTCGGGTAGGCTTCTCAATGTTTGCAGGAAGGTCAAACGAGTACGAGTGGTACTCGGGAGAGTGGTACTGTTCTTGCTGTATAGCAGATTGTGACTCATGAGAAGGCTGTCCTTGGCCATTGGCCCATGCTTGACGCATTTTGGTCATTTGTCGTTTCAGTGTTCTATTTTCCTCAACCACAGTTGACTCTTGTTGAACTCTGTGACCTGAGTCTCATGAGCACTCGTAACAGCTCCAATGTCAGATATCATTTTCCTTGGATCTTGTTTACCACAACCAACCACCTCAACTTTCTGGATTAACAAAACGAAACCATCATGTTAGCGTTAAGGTATTCCACTTATTGATTTCCTTTTTTTTGTTGCTATTTTCTTTTCTTTTTTCCTTTTTGTGGTTTTTTCATTTTTTTTTCTTTTGTAGTTTTTTTCATTTTTTTCTTTCTTTTTGGTTATGGATATGGTCGAATCCTATGTGGATTGCCTACGTATCATGACCCCGCATGAATCGGACCGAGCGTAGTTCTTGCAAATTAATGCAAGAAATAAAGATATGCTTATTTGATTTTTTTTTTTGGTTTTTTTTTCTTTGAAGGAAAATTATAGAAGCCGACTCCAACTACAAACTTGTGTAGGAGATTTCTACAAGAATAAGAATATTTTTGGTGTCAATTATGACTATTTCTACAAAATTGGCCACATAATGGCTTATTTGGCAAAATGACTATTTTTGCAAAATTTATTTAAGAAAGATAAACTTGAATTTTTTTTTTATCCTGTGGCTCATGGGGCATCGTTCGGCATCACCATAAACCAACACAAGACTATTTTTTCATAAATTGGCCATGTAATGGCTTATTTAGACATAGTGGCTCTTTTTTTCAAATTTTTTTATCCTGGGGCCTATGGGGCATCGTTCAACACCGACACAGGCCAACACAAGACTGAGGAAGTTAAAATGCAAAAATGTGGCTATTTGCCATGTAATGGCTTATTTGATAAAATGGATATTTTTGAAAAGTTGAGCAATGACTCAAACTTAATTTTGCGGATACAGCCTTTCGACATTTCCGCGAGGGAACATTTCAAGGCTGTGTCCAAAATTATTTACAAACGACTCAAAGTGGCTATTCTTGCAAAAACAGCCTTCCGGCGTCCTTTTGAGGGACATTCGGCTTATTTTAAGCAAGAATAGCATCACCCAACTTATTTATAACAAAATCAAAAATTTGACATTTGTTTGTTATTTTTGCGAACGGGGTGTGAACCCGAACTTGATTTTTGCGGCTATGGCCTTGCAACTTTTCCACAAGAAATATTTCAAGGCTGTGCTCGCAAATTATTAAAAATGATTCAAAGTGGCTATTTTTGCAAAAAACAGCCTTCCGGCGTCCTTTCGGAACATTCGGCTATTTTTTCAAAAATGGCATCACTTTGATTTTATTGACAAAATTAAACACACATTTTTTTTTAAAAGGGGTGGTTGGACCCGATGAGGGTTGCCTACGTATCCCACCTAATGGCGAGAATCAAACCTCTGTAGTTCGGTCAGATTATTTTATGACCAATTATTTCAACAAAAATTGTTCCACATATTTTTCAAACTTTCTTTTCAAGCAATTGTCAATATTTTAATATTTTCTATTCTAAAAATTTCTCTCTTTTGTTTTTCAGGAATTTAGCCGGTCAACACAATAATTCAGGACAAATAAATGCAACATATAATGTGCTCGGTCTTTTATTTTCGGGTCACCTGTCCTAGACGGACCCAACCCCTGTGTTGAGTCCCCTAAGTCAGATATGATGCAAATAAACGTCCTGGACCTAGGTTCAATATCCTGAAGTTTTCATATAGTGCTAGACCGTGTACCCGAGCGGACGACTCAGATCGAGGAGGGGGCTACGTACCGGTGACCCGCGGGGTCAATCGGCTTTGTAACTTATCCGGCCTCTTTTTCTTATTTTTGGTATTGGCACTTAATAGAAAGGGGAGTCTCAACCAGTAAGCACATCCCCGGAGATAAGAAGAGAAGGATTTTCGGGACAGTTTTATATATACAGTTCACGCAATATCAAAGCGGTAAACATGTAGCACATTAATCAAAACATATAATGAAATCAGATATAAGTAAAAACAGCAATTTCACTGAGCTCGAATTCTTAAACCCTGAACCGAAGTTCTGGGTTACTTTTCCCCAGCAGAGTCGCCAAAGCTGTCACACCTTCTATTTTTCACACACACGTATATATAATGTGCCACTGTTTAATACTACACCCCGAGAAGGGATATAATAATAATCAGGGAAGGCGTTTTTCCACTTAAAGGACAGTCGGAACGGGATCAATTTATTTAATTTTTTAGAGTCGCCACTTGGGAAAATAATGGTGTCCCAAGTCACCGGTTTAATCCCGAACCGAGGAAATTTATGACTCTGTAATACAGTCTACGAAACTAGAAACCTAGATAAGTGTAACGACCCGGCCCGTCGTTACGGGAATTTACCACCCCGTTACCTTGCATTTACATATGTTATGCTTTTAAAACAGTATTAGAGTATATCGGGTGAGTTAGAAGTGATTGGGATTGAAAATGAAACAAATAACATGTTTGAAGAAAGCTTGAATATGAAAAGTCAACCAAGAGTTGACTATTGAGTTAGAGTGCTCGGAACCGGATTCTGATGATTCGACTAGTTCCGGGGGATCATTTATGACTTAGGAGAACAATCGGAATTGAATTCGGAGGTCCGGTGTAGTTTTAAGCTTGAATTGGCGAATGTTGAATTTTGGCGAAAACCGGATGGTAGGTGATATTTTGATCCGGGGGTCGGAATGGAATTCCGACAATTTCTGTAGCTTCGTTATGTGATTTTGGATATGTCCGCAAATTTTCAGGTCATTCGGACATCGTTTGATCGGGTTTTGGATTGAATGTTAGTTTTGAAAGTTTTGAAGAAACTTAGGCTTGAATCCGTGGTTAATTGGTGATTTTGATGTTTAGGATGGTGTTTTTATGATTGGAACAAGTTCGTATAAGGAATTAGGATGTGTTGGTGTGTTTGAATGAGGTCCCGGGGCCTCGGGGTGTTTTCGGATGGTTAATCGGGAGAAAAATATGGAAAATTGCGGAAACTGGTGCACTGCTTCTGTTGTTTCCGCTCCTGCGGAATTTTGGGCGCAGGAGCGGGTGCGCTGAAGCGGACCAGGAGCCGCAGAAGCGGAAATGTCCGCAGAAGCGGATCATTATCCGCTGAAGCGGAAACGCGGGGGCGGGCTGGGAGTCGCAGAAGCGACCATCGCAGAAGCGGAAGGGGAGCCGCTTAGGCGAGTCCGCAGAAGCGGATGCCCAGTCGCAGAAGCGGACGTTTCCGCAGGAGCGGTCCAATCTCCGCAGAAGCGGACGCGTAGGAGCGGAAATACTTCCGCAGAAGCGGAAATCGCTGTAAGTTAAGTGTATCAGAAGTTACAAAATTTCATAAACATTTTAACATTTGGGGGTCTCGGCTTAAGGGCGACTTTGGGCGATTTTGAGGAAGAAATCAAGGGAAATCATCGGGTAATCAACTATGAACTCATATTATGATTAGTATTGATAATATCATGCAATTATATCATGAAAATGGAAGAATTGGGGTGATTCATGGAAGATTTAACCCTAGGTTTGAACTTTAGAAAATCAAGGTTTTGAATGAGCAAATGGAGTCCGATTTTGGTAAAATTAATATGCTTAGACTCGTATTGAGATGAGGGTTCCGAATATGTGACTTTCGTAATTTTTCGAGAATCGTACCGAAAGTCGGGTTTTACCAACTTGGTATAATGTTGAGAATTTCATATAAATTGAAGTGGGTTATGATTCTTTGACCCGTATTTGATATAATTATTGTTATTTGACTAGATTCTACGCACGAGGCAACGAAATTCAAAGGAAAAGGCATCGCGGACGATTCTACTACCGGCTAGAGGTGAGTAGTTTGTGTATATTGTAGCCTGAGGGTTCGAAACCCCGGCTTAGCACATTGTGACGCTAATAGGGCGTGGCTCGCACACCGTGGCAGGTGCGGGATTGATTGTGATTGGGGATTGAGACTTGGTCCATCCCGGGAATGAAAAATATGATGTTAGTGTCGAAAATACACGGTATTTGCTATAATTGTGGGCTGTAAGCCTTGTTTGGGGCCTTGTGCCGATCTGTAGCGTCCTTAGAGGACAATATTTATGTGATAGCTAAAGATTGCTTAAATCACTAATCTCAGTCCTGGAAATTGAAAACACACTTTTGAAATGATAAGTCACTGGCTTTTACAAACTTAATAAAGTTAAAGTATTTTTTTCCATAAATTATGAATTGAGAACTGGAAATAAGGAAAATGAATTGTTTTGTGACTTAATTGCTTATTGTGGACTGAGTATGGGATCGGGCTGCACGCCGCAGTAGTTGATGTGAGGATCGGGCTGCACGCCGCAGCAGTATTGCGCTTGGGCTGTAGGAGCCCCTCCGGAGTCTGTACACACCCCCAGTGAGCGCCGTCGACGTTAAATGGGATCGGGCTACACGCCGTAGCGGTTATGTGCATTGCATTGCATCTGTATTTGTTGGATTACTCTGTGGTAGCTGTATTGTATTATTGTTGCTAGTTCGTAGGAGATTCGGACTGTAGTGTAGCTTCATATTGTGGTATTTTGTGGATTTCTTACTGTCAGCTACATGTATATATTTGTTACTCACTGAGTACTTAGTACTCACCCCTACTCCCTGCACCTTTTGTGTGCAGACTCAGGTACACAGGAGCATTAGACGGAAATCTCCAGCGTTTACATAGTCACATCGAGTTGCTGAGTTAGCTGCCTACGTTCGCAGAGCCTAGCTTCTCCTCTCATTCCAGTTGTTATTGTATATTTTGTATTCAGACTTGAGTGCTTCTATATCGTACTCTCTATTTCCTATTGGGTTTTGTTAGAGGCTCTAGACTTGTGACTCCGGATCTTTGGGAGTGTCAGTATTTTGTTCTTTACTATTATTATTGGAGTTCTTAAACTCATATATTCTTCTTGGGTTGTCCATTTGGGACTGGTATTGTGTTTTAATTAAATTGTGTGTTTGGCTGGCCTAGCTTGGTTGTTGGGCGCCATCACGACCGGATTTGGGTCGTGACAAGTTGGTATCGAGCTCTAGGTTATTAGGACTCGCGAGTCATGAGCCGGTTTAGTAGGCTTTCGCGGATCGGTACGTAGACGTCCGTATCTATCTTCGAAGGGCTACGAGACTTTAGGAAAAACCTCATTTTCTTGAATTCATATCGTGCGATTTGTGTTATCATGAAATTAAATCTTTCCATATTCTATTCTCTCGCGATGGCGAGAACACGAGCTAACGGACGGGGCGGACGACCACCATCGGCACCCGGAGGCCGTGGTCGTGGTAGAGGCAGGTAGCAGCGACGCAGCACTCGCCGACCCACCGCCTGACCGGACTCGGGACCGTATTCCGGCGGCGAACGCTCCGGCAGCTCGGGTTCAGGCACCGGCACCGCCTATCGTGATACCGGTCTTCGGGAGACCTTGGCTCGGATATTATCGGCGTGCACAGGATTGGCACGGTAGTTGCCGCCATCGCCGCAGCATCATCTTCACGGTGCAGGGGAGGAATCGGACCCCCGTGGCTCGGACACCCGAGCCGGTGATACAGGGTATTCCGGTTGCACCAGCTCCTGCATACGTGGTTCCAGCTATGCCCGACGATGAGCAGCGTCGTTTGGAGAGATTCGAGAGGCTACAGCCTCCGACATTCAGTGGAGCCGGAGGGCGAGGACGCCCATGGTTTTCTTGACAGATGTCAGCGCATGCTTCGCACCGCAGGTATTCTAGAGTCCGGCGGTGTTTCATTCACCACTTTTCAGTTCACAGGTGCAGCTTTCCAGTGGTGGGAGGATTTTGAGAGGCGTAGGTCCGCTGGGGCAGTGCCCCTCACTTGGCAGCAGTTCTCCATGGTATTTTTGGAGAAGTACGTGCCTCGGTCTCGGAGAGAGGAGCTGCGACGTCAGTTCGAGTGGTTGAAGCAGGGAGAGATGACGGTTAATCAGTATGAGATGAGATTCACACAGCTGGCCCGTCATGCCATGTGGATGGTTCCTACCGACAGGGAGAGGATCCGAAGATTTATTGATGGTCTTATTTATCCCATCCGTATATTGATGACCCGGGAGAGAGTTTCTACAGTTACCTTTGAGGAGGTGGTTGATGCTGCCCGTCACATTGAGACAGATCGCCGCCGAGAGCGAGAGGAGAGAGAGGCTAAGAGGCCTCGTGGTACTGGCAGTTACAGTGGTGCTCCGTCTAGGGGCCAATTTCAGCATAGCAGAGGTCGCTCTTTCAGGTCTCATCAGTCTGGACGTACAGAGTCCAGTGGGGTTTCATCTGATCGTGGTCGTCAAGGCCAGCGGGGTTATCAGGGTCAGCAGAGCCGCCAGCAGAGTCAGCCTGCACTGAGTGCTCTTCCAGCTCAGAGCTCTGCTCCTGTTTCCTCAGCACAGGGTTCATCGGTAGCGAGGGGTCCTCAGCAGCCCCTTCTTCCATCTTCAGGCCGTTGTTTTGAGTGCGGTGATTTGGGCCATATCAGGAGAGAGTGTCCTCAGTGGCTTCGTAAGCGGTCTCAGCAGAGGGATCAGCCCTCGTCTTCTACTCCTGTTTCTTCAGCGCCAGCACAGTCGGCTAGGACTGGTGGCCAGGTATCCAGAGGTTGCCCTAGGGGAGAGGATCGTACTGGTGGAGGCCAGGCTCGTTTCTATGCTCTTCCGGATAGGAAGGATGCTAGTGCTTCAGATGCGGTTATTTCAGGTATTATCTCAGTATGCCATAGGGATGCTTCCGTCTTATTTGATCCCGGATCCACTTATTCTTATGTCTCTACTTATTTTGCACATCATTTTGGTATGACCCGTGGTATTCTTGCTTTTCCCGTACATATGTCTACCCCAGTGGGGGATACTGTTGTTGTGAATCAGGTATATCGATCCTGTATTATTACTATTGGGGGTCTGGAGACCCGAGTTGATTTATTACTACTGGGCATGGTAGATTTCGATGTAATTCTTGGCATGGATTGGCTATCTCCTTACCATGCGATTCTCGACTGTCATGCCAAGACAGTCACACTAGCTATTCCAGGTAATCCGAGGATCGAGTGGCGTGGCTTGACTGATTATGTGTCCGACAGGGTGATTTCTTATATAAAGGCCCAACGAATGATTGGCAAGGGTTGTTTATCTTATTTGGCCTTCATTAGAAATGTTGAGGCTGAGACACCCAGTCTTGATTCGGTCCCCATTGTGAGGGAGTTTCCGGATGTATTTCCAGCAGACCTGCCGGGCATGCCGCCCGACAGAGATATTGACTTTGGTATTGACTTGGTGCCGGCCACTCAGCCCATTTCCATTCCTCCTTATCGCATGGCACCAGCAGAGTTAAAAGAATTGAAAGAACAGCTTCAAGAACTCTTAGATAAGGGTTTCATTCGTCCAAGTGTGTCACCTTGGGTGCACCGGTGTTGTTCGTGAAGAAGAAAGATGGCACAATGAGAATGTGCATTGATTACAGGCAGCTGAACAAGGTAACAATGAAGAATAAGTACCCATTGCCTCGTATTGAGGACCTATTTGATCAGCTCCAGGGAGCTAGTGTATTTTCTAAGATTGATCTTCGATCGGGCTATCATCAGTTGAAGATCAGGGACTCAGATATTATGAAGACAGCGTTCGGGACGCGATATGGGCACTACGAGTTCCTGGTGATGTCTTTCGGGTTGACTAATGCCCCAGGCAGCATTCATGCACTTGATGAATAGTGTATTTCGGCCGTTCCTTGATTCTTTTGTGATTGTATTTATTGATGATATCCTTGTATATTCACGCAGCCAGGAGGAGCATGCACAGCATTTGAGAGTGGCATTGCAGAGGTTGAGGGAAGAGAAGCTTTATGCAAAATTTTCTAAGTGTGAGTTCTGGCTTGATACTGTGAGTTTTCTGGGACATATAGTGTCCAGTGATGGTATTAGGGTTGATCCTCAGAAGGTTGAGGCAGTACAGAATTGGCCCAGACCTTCCTCAGCTACAGAGATTCGTAGTTTTCTCGGTTTGGCATGTTATTACCGTCGGTTTGTTCAGGATTTCTCATCTATTGCTTCACCGTTGACTAAGCTGACACAGAAGAATGCTCCATTTGTGTGGTCTGATGAATGTGAAGAGAGCTTTCAGAAGCTCAAGGAGGTTTTGACCACGGCTCCAGTACTTGTGTTACCATCGGCCTCAGGGTCATATACGGTGTATTGTGATGCTTCCAGAGTTGGACTCGGTTGTGTGTTGATGCAGGAGGGTAGAGTTATTGCATATGCTTCTCGTCAGCTAAAGCCCCACGAGAAGAACTACCCCGTTCATGATTTGGAGTTAGCTGCTATTGTTCATGCCTTGAAGATTTGGAGGCATTACCTATATGGTGTATCTTGTGATGTATATACAGACCACCGCAGCCTTCAGCATTTGTTTAAGCAAAAAGATCTAAATTTGAGGCAGCGGAGATGGCTTGAGTTGCTTAAAGATTATGATATTACTATCTTGTATCATCCCGGGAAAGCCAATGTAGTGGCTGATGCATTGAGCCGGAAATCTATTAGTATGGGCAGTTTGGCGTATATTCCAGTTGGGGAGAGACCCCTAGCAGTTGATGTTCAGGCGTTAGCTAATCAGATGGTAAGGCTGGATATTTCTGAGCCCAGTAGGGTGATGGCTCATGTAGTAGCTCGTTCTTCTTTATATGATCGTATTCGAGAGCGCCGGTATGATGATCCACACTTACTTGTCCTTAAGGACAGAGTTCAGCATGATGATGCTAGAGATGTCACTATTGATAGTGAGGGTGTATTGCGGATGCAAGGCCGGATATGTGTGCCCAATGTTGATGGCCTTCGTGAGTTGATATTGGAAGAGGCCCATAGCTCGCGGTATTCTATTCATCCAGGAGCCGCGAAGATGTATCGGGATTTGAAGCAGCATTACTGGTGGAGAAAGATGAAGAAAGATATTGTGAGCCATGTGGCTCGGTGTCTAAACTGTCAGCAGGTCAAGTATGAGCATCGGAGACCTGGTGGTGTATTCCAGCGTATTGATATTCCGGAGTGGAAGTGGGAAAGAATAACCATGGACTTTGTTAGTGGACTCCCTCGGACAGCGAGGAAGTTTGATTCAGTTTGGGTGGTGGTGGATAGGTTGACCAAGTCAGCTCACTTCATCCCCGTGTGTACTACCTATACCTCAGAGCGGTTGGCAGAGATATTCATCCGTGAGATAGTGAGATTGCATGGAGTTCCTATTTCCATTATATCGGACAGAGGTACCCAGTTCACATCTCAGTTCTGGAGGACATTTCAGCGAGAGTTGGGTTCACAGGTAGAGTTGAGTCCAGCATTTCATCCACAGACGGATGGCCAGTCTGAGCGTACTATCCAGATATTGGAGGACATGTTGCGTGCTTGTGTCATTGATTTTGGTGGTTCATGGGCTGATTATTTGCCTTTGGCGGAGTTTGCTTACAATAATAGCTATCAGTCTAGCATTCAGATGGCACCGTATGAAGCTTTATATGGGAGGCGGTGTAGGTCTCCAGTTGGTTGGTTCGAGCCCGGCGAGGCTAGGTTGTTGGGGACAGAGTTAGTCCAAGATGCCTTAGACAAGGTAAAGGTGATTCGGGAGAGACTTCGCACAGCTCAGTCGCGTCAGAAGAGTTATGCAGACCGGAAGGTCCGAGATGTGTCTTATTCAGTAGGTGAGAAGGTGTTGCTGAAAGTTTCGCCTATGAAGGGTGTTATGAGGTTTGGAAAGAAAGGGAAGTTGAGCCCGAGGTTTATTGGACCTTTTGAGGTGCTTAGGAAAGTTGGGGAGGTGGCTTATATGCTTGCTTTGCCACCCGGTTTGTCGGGAGTTCACCCGGTGTTCCATGTATCTATGCTCCGGAAGTATGTCGGAGACCCGTCTCATGTGTTGGACTTCAGCACGATACAGCTAGATGAGGATTTGACTTATGATGTGGAACCAGTAGCCATTTTGGGTCGACAGGTTCGTAAGCTGAGATCTAAGGATATAGCTTCGGTGAAAGTGCAGTGGAGAGGTCGTCCCGTGGAGGAAGCAACTTGGGAGACCGAGCAGGAAATGCAGAGCAGATATCCACACTTGTTTGATGCTCCAGGTATGTTTCTTAACCCGCTCGCGGACGAGCGTTTGTTTAAGTTGGGGAGAATGTAACGACCCGGCCCGTCGTTACGGGAATTTACCACCCCGTTACCTTGCATTTACATATGTTATGCTTTTAAAACAGTATTAGAGTATATCGGGTGAGTTAGAAGTGATTGGGATTGAAAATGAAACAAATAACATGTTTGAAGAAAGCTTGAATATGAAAAGTCAACCAAGAGTTGACTATTGAGTTAGAGTGCTCGGAACCGGATTCTGATGATTCGACTAGTTCCGGGGGATCATTTATGACTTAGGAGAACAATCGAAATTGAATTCGGAGGTCCGGTGTAGTTTTAAGCTTGAATTGGCGAATGTTGAATTTTGGCGAAAACCGGATGGTAGGTGATATTTTGATCCGGGGGTCGGAATGGAATTCCGACAATTTCTGTAGCTTCGTTATGTGATTTTGGATATGTCCGCAAATTTTCAGGTCATTCGGACATCGTTTGATCGGGTTTTGGATTGAATGTTAGTTTTGAAAGTTTTGAAGAAACTTAGGCTTGAATCCGTGGTTAATTGGTGATTTTGATGTTTAGGATGGTGTTTTTATGATTGGAACAAGTTCGTATAAGGAATTAGGATGTGTTGGTGTGTTTGAATGAGGTCCCGGGGGCCTCGGGGTGTTTTCGGATGGTTAATCGGGAGAAAAATATGGAAAATTGCAGAAATTGGTGCACTGCTTCTGTTGTTTCCGCTCCTGCGGAATTTTGGGCGCAGGAGCGGGTGCGCTGAAGCGGACCAGGAGCCGCAGAAGCGGAAATGTCCGCAGAAGCGGATCATTATCCGCTGAAGCGGAAACGCGGGGGCGGGCTGGGAGTCGCAGAAGCGACCATCGCAGAAGCGGAAGGGAGCCGCTTAGGCGAGTCCGCAGAAGCGGACGCCCAGTCGCAGAAGCGGACGTTTCCGCAGGAGCGGTCCAATCTCCGCAGAAGCGGACGCGTAGGAGCGGAAATACTTCCGCAGAAGCGGAAATCGCTGTAAGTTAAGTGTATCAGAAGTTAGAAAATTTCATAAACATTTTAACATTTGGGGGTCTCGGCTTAAGGGCGACTTTGGGCGATTTTGAGGAAGAAATCAAGGGAAATCATCGGGTAATCAACTATGAACTCATATTATGATTAGTATTGATAATATCATGCAATTATATCATGAAAATGGAAGAATTGGGGTGATTCATGGAAGATTTAACCCTAGGTTTGAACTTTAGAAAATCAAGGTTTTGAATGAGCAAATGGAGTCCGATTTTGGTAAAATTAATATGCTTAGACTCGTATTGAGATGAGGGTTCCGAATATGTGACTTTCGTAATTTTTCGAGAATCGTACCGAAAGTCGGGTTTTACCAACTTGGTATAATGTTGAGAATTTCATATAAATTGAAGTGGGTTATGATTCTTTGACCCGTATTTGATATAATTATTGTTATTTGACTAGATTCTACGCACGAGGCAACGAAATTCAAAGGAAAAGGCATCGCGGACGATTCTACTACCGGCTAGAGGTGAGTAGTTTGTGTATATTGTAGCTTGAGGGTTCGAAACCCCGGCTTAGCACATTGTGACGCTAATAGGGCGTGGCTCGCACACCGTGGCAGGTGCGGGATTGATTGTGATTGGGGATTGAGACTTGGTCCATCCCGGGAATGAAAAATATGATGTTAGTGTCGAAAATACACGGTATTTGCTATAATTGTGGGCTGTAAGCCTTGTTTGGGGCCTTGTGCCGATCTGTAGCGTCCTTAGAGGGCAATATTTATGTGATAGCTAAAAATTGCTTAAATCACTGATCTCAGTCCTGGAAATTGAAATTCACTTTTGAAATGCTAAGTCACCGGCTTTTACAAATTTAATAAAGTTAAAGTATTTTTCATAAATTATGAATTGAGAACTGGAATTAAGGAAAATGAATTGTTTTGTGACTTAATTGCTTATCGTGGACTGAGCATGGGATCGGGCTGCACGCCGCAGTGGTTGATATGTGGATCGGGCTGCACGCCGCAGCAGTATTGCGCTTGGGCTGTAGGAGCCCCTCCGGAGTCTGTACACACCCCCAGTGAGCGCCGTCGACGTTAAATGGGATCGGGCTACACGCCGTAGCAGTTATGTGCATTGCATTGCATCTGTATTTGTTGGATTACTCTGTGGTAGCTGTATGGAATTATTGTTGCTAGTTCGTAGGAGATTCGGACTGTAGTGTAGCTTCATTTTGTGGTATTTTGTGGATTTCTTACTGTCAGCTACATGTATATATTTGTTACTCACCGAGTACTTAGTACTCACCCCTACTCCCTGCACCTTTTGTGTGCAGACTCAGGTACACAGGAGCATTAGACGGAAATCTCCAGCGTTTACATAGTCACATCGAGTTGCTGAGTTAGCTGCCTACGTTCGCAGAGCCTAGCTTCTCCTCTCATTCCAGTTGTTATTGTATATTTTGTATTCAGACTTGAGTGCTTCTATATCGTACTCTCTATTTCCTATTGGGTTTTGTTAGAGGCTCTAGACTTGTGACTCCGGATCTTTGGGAGTGTCAGTATTTTGTTCTTTACTATTATTATTGGAGTTCTTAAACTCATATATTCTTCTTGGGTTGTCCATTTGGGACCGGTATTGTGTTATAATTAAATTGTGTGTTTGGCTGGCCTAGCTTGGTTGTTGGGCGCCATCACGACCGGATTTGGGTCATGACAATAAGGAATTCTGTTAACCCGGGAGAAGGTGTTAGGCACTCCCGGATTCCGTGGTTTTAGCACGGTCGCTCAACTGCAATTTTTGCTTTTATCTGATTTCCTAAGTGCTTTTGTGTTCCGCTTTTCAATTTTTAGAAAAATTGCGACGTCACGAAAATACATTTCGAGTCACACCGCAACCAGTACGCTTGTGACTTTAATGTATTTCAGTTTTGCCGAGAGTAAGATTTGGGTCACATAAATGCGCACCCGTGATTAGGAAGGTATTATTATTAACTAATGCGCCTAAAGTAATTTATCGTGTTGTTTAACTTTGGGAAAGGACCGTGAACTTCACTAAACGGTCCTTCCAAGTCTAAGGTTTTCATTACAATTAATTGAGGGCCCCGCAATTATATATTTTGTGCGGCGAGGCTCGTCTCATTTCATTATTAGACGAATATCCAAAAAAGGTCTTAAAAATCCCTTATTGTTAATTATCCTACTTCTCAAATTATTTTCTTTTATCTTAACAGAATGGGTCGACTTGTACATGAATATGGGCCTAAGGGATGAGCAACATCCCAATGCCAATAGTAGTTATTTCCTTGTAAAGAAGACCCGTGAAAAGGCCCCAATTTGCATTCTTTTATAATTACTAAGTTCATTCAATTTTAAATCTGGGCAGCAACGTTTTGAGGCTTCAGTTCTTAGGTCCAATTTGATACCTAGTTCCTCAGTTGTTTTTAAAATTTTTAAAGAAGAAAATAATGCATCCTAAAGTAAACTAGTATATGCGGAATTACTAAATCAGATGATAGTTTTCAGCTTGCCAATTCAGAATGATTTCCAATTCACTTTGTTATGCTTATCACTTTTATGAAAGTAAAAAGGCTAATGCAACCAGAAGATTACCAGATGAGATACTATGACTATAGTAATTCTAACATTCCTGATTAATCCAAATGATCAACTTACGACAAATTAAAACTATTCAAATTCTCATTTAATTATCACATACTTAGTATTTCCTAACAATCAATCCCTGTGAATCTATTCTAACTGATATATTTTAAATGGACGTATTACTAATCTATCACAATAACAACGAATTCTAAAAGAGATCCACAAGAGCAAAAGGCATTTCTAACAGTCCGCTTACACAAATATACAAAATGGAATAACATATGTCAAATGAAATAAACAATAATCTGCTACTGCAAAGGCTTCATCAGCTTGATTCACAATGGAGGCAATTATAGTAATTGAGACTTCAGAGAAGTAGTGTACCTGATTTTCAATGAATAACCGAAGGAAAATTAGATCAACAACAATATTTCAGCAATAAATTACAGCAACAGCAGTCCAGTGATTCAACAGTGAGAAAAACCCAGGAAGACACTTTTCACAGCAGAAACAGCTTAGAAACAACATATGATTCTCGAATTCCAGTAGTTCAAACCACAATTATTTAAGTTAATCCACACAAGTTTTGAAACCAAATTTCAAGCTCAAATCATTGTGATAGCAGATTTCTACTGATTCATGACTAATTTCATATTGTTTTTGGTTTTTTTTTTTTGAAGATGATTTGAAGCTAAAAGAACAGAAAAATGAACCTGAAATTATCCATTTCAGATCCGGAATTTAACACTGTTTTTGTGGTGTTTTTCTGTTTTTCTATGGCTAAAATTCTAAAAGAGACTCTCCAAATCAGATTTTTAACCCCCATTATTCAAGCTGAAATTACCTATTTATAGGCCCAAAAGAGAAAAAATCTGAATATTACTATTTCACTAAAACCCCTTCAATTTTTAGCTTGTTGCACAAGTTAGTGCAATTATTCTAGTGAAAGCTACACTAAAACCCCTTCTAGAATAGTCTACCATGTTCCATTTCCCTTGGAATTCCTATGGTGCCCTCATTCCCTTTTATTATTCACTAAGATACCCTTTGCTATGCCCAAATTGCCCTAAAAGCTCTATATTTATCACAATTATACCAATTCTTATCCCAATTGCACCCTTTTCCTTTTAACCTTATTGCAAGTTTACCAACTTCCTTTCCCAATTCACCCCTACTTTTTAAGGCTTATTACATTCCTAAATTCTGTAATTTACTCCTATTTTAACCTATTTTTAGACTTGTATTTATCAAATAGCCACAATTAAGTGACTATTGCTCAACTAGCCAATTTGCCCTTTCAACTATTTTAAATTCAGATTAATTCGCTAAATAAATTCACATTACACTCATAACCAACCCTAGGCAGTCTTACAAATATGGCCACTTATGATTAATTATCCAATTAACAAAACTCGGGGGAACAATTGATAGATGGTGAGTCTTATTAATCGAAATAACTAGTCGCAATTGATTATATTTAGTAAAATATCTTAGGTTGCTACGAATCTTGCAATTTCAACTATCGACTTAATTGAATCTAACATAGTCTAAAGCCAAATTCACTAATTGAACCTAAATCACTAATCTAACAGCTATAACCAATCAAACCCTAAGTGTTAATCAATAATGCATTCACTAACACAATTCCACTAATCATAGTTAATCAACTTTACTATCAAAAATAGACTCACAGACAAGTAATAATCAAAGATGAATCAAAATCAGAAATTAAATGAAAACAGAAATCAATACCAATTAACCAATTTGAATTTCAAAAAAAAAAAAAAGATCAAACACTATCTAAAACAGATTCACTAATCATTACATAATTCATAAACAGATTCATAAAGAGATTCACTAATCCTAATCGATGAGTCGACTAACCAGGTTTATAACAAATCAAATAATAACCTAGTTAACAAAATACATATAATTTTTTGAATTCTGAATCTAATATTCCAATCAACTAATTGAAAACAAAATAGCATCAAAAACACATTTATTCGACTAATCCTCAAATTATTAACAGAAAAGCAAGAAACAAATTCATTGTATTTATTCTAAAAAATAATCAGAAAAATAGATAAGAAGAGACATACTTCATTCGACAGAAATTAAAACATGCATAAGATATTAGAAGAAAACTTAACTCTTATCCGCCGTCTTTTTTTTTTCTGTTTTTCTTCCGCTTTTCTTTTTCCTTTTTTTTTATTTGTTTTCTTCAACTCTTTCTTCAATTTCTTGATAAAACTTGAGCCTTTTTTGAGTCTTTCTCGAATCGACCAACTTTCTTGAACTTTCAAAGAAACAGACTTCGAACCTTTTAAAACTCGGCAGCTATTGGCTTCAAACCTCCCTTCACAGCATGGGGATGTTAAAATAAGGGTGAGGTGAAGATTTTGGGTGGTTTGGGTCGCGGCGCCGCCATGGGGAGGGGTGGCAGCGCGGAGATTTGGAGCATTTTGGTGATTTTTGAAGGTAACTAATAACGGGGGAGTGATGAGGAGGAGGTGGGGAGCATTTTGGTGTTGGTTTCACCGGGAATGGATGCCGGCCGCCGCCGTGGGAGGCGGAACCCTAGCGGCGGCCACTGGTTGAAGATGAAGAATCAGTGGCGGCTGTGTTTTGAGTTTAAAGACAGGAAGCGTTGAAAAATGTTTAAGGTTTGTTTTGGCTTAGGTTTATGTATATTAAAATGTAATAATCATTCAGAGCCGTTGGATTAGGATTTGGACGGTTGGGATTAAATCACTACTGGACCGGGCAGGCTATGGGTCGTTTGGGCTGGGTATTGGCCGACTGGGTCTGCGGGGTTGGGACGGCGGGTTTGGGCTGGGGCGTTTTGGCCAAACTCCTTTTATTCAATGTTTTTCCCTTAATCTAACTTGTATGTTTTTGTATTTTATTCTTTTTGTATTTTTTTTTTGTATTTTGTATTTATTCTACTTTGTAATTATTTGAAACTTATTAAAAATTAAACTAATTACCTCTTTTTGACAATTTTCAATTTAAAAGCTAACTATTTTTTTTTGATTTTTTCTTTAATTTGTTAGAAAAAGAATTAATTTCCTAAAGATGCAAATTTTTGTATTTTCATTTATCACACGCAAATAACATGCAAAACAACTAACACAAAATTTAGAAAATAAGAAAAATCATTTATTTTGAATTTTATAGGAATAACTCATGTGTAAGATAAAAATCACGTGCTCACAGCGCCTATGAATGGCCTGTTATGGTATATTTGGTTGCTGTTGGTGTAGTTGTGACAGGCAAATTTTTTTGGATAGTTCAATTACAAGGAAAACTCTGCCGAAATTTTTAAAAATTTAGGGAGTTAGCCAAAATTTTGAATCTCTTGGAAAGGTGAGTAGTGCTAAGAAAATTTTAGAGGTTCAAGGACCTAAGGAATGATTGTTAGCTTAAAAATAAGGCCCTAGCAACATTCGAGGACGAATGTTTTTAAGGAGGCATATATATATATATATATATATATATATATATATATATATATATATATATATATATATATATATATATATGCCCTGAGATTCAATCGTCATGCTCCCTCCCACATCGCTCGACTCAGTGCTAAACTTGCACTCCAGATATTCTCTTAGACCTGCTTAGTTTGAACCCCTTAGACTCGAGAGTCTGTCTCCATACCTGTAGCCTCTCGTTAACACCAGCCCTCGTCTCGTCTACCAGGACTATGTCATCAGCAAATAGCATACACCTAGGTACCTCCCCTTGAATATGCCGCGTCAAAGCATCCATTACCAAGGCAAACAAGAGGGGCTAAGCGCAGATCCTTGATGGAGCCCCATAACCATATGTATATATATACACTTAAATAATTAAATATACAATTAGGAGAATATTTATAATTTTAATATCAACAATATTTTTGTAATATTTTAAAGTGGGTATAAAATTTATCAGTTAAGGAAAAAAAACCCAAAAAAAAGAGAAAGAAAATAAAAAGGCTTAAAGCCTTGGAAAGGATAAGAGACGTGCAAAGGCATAAAGCCCTAAAACAATACAGAACAAAAGTTCTGCTTATTGTCGCCAGACATAGATAACGATCGGAGGCAGTGAGGAATTGCTCACGCATGAAAAATTCTAGGGTTCTTTACCAATCACTAATTCTTGAATTCAGGTAAGTAAATTCCCTATTATCAATTATCCTATAGTGGTAATAGGTAAGAATAAAATAGTTAATGCCCTTCTTCCTCCATATCAACAACAAATTTTATATTTAGGTGTAGTACTTTAAAAAATTAATTAAAATGCACTGATTGGACCGAAATCAGCATATTGGCTAAAGGAGTTTTGAGGTGAGTTGATATAACCATTTACTAAAATGGTTTAACTCACAAAAGCATGCATACAAGGTGTTTGATGAATTGCTTAAGAGTTTATCTTTATTTAATTAGAACGAGTGAGAATCCATTAATTTAGAATAGCTCTAGCAAAAGTTTAAATGATCTATTATGATATATGTGCTTAAATTTTCAGATTTTTGTGCTATTCTTATATGCTATTTTCATGTTGAAAACGTATGAATAAGAAAGAACCTTTAGAAATATTTTTATATCTTTATTTCATTCTTATGCCATGCTTTACATTTAAGGACACCAATATGAGCATGTATATGATGTTCTATAAAGAAAATATTTAGACTTGAAAAGTCACAAGAAGAAGTTTTAGAAAGAAAAGATTTTTGGGAGTATCCTTTATTCTGAGAAGGGGTCATCATCCAGGCCGAGGGTCTTGACCAAGCGTTGACTTCCTAAAACTACTTGTGCCAAAGTAGGGAGCACACGAGCCAAGGGTCTCGTTGCTGAGAATTTACTTAGCCATGCTAAGGTATGATACATGAGCGCTGAGAACCATGAAGCGAGTGGTACCTCGTGAATTGGGCCTATTCAATTAGGTTGGAATCGAATCCGTGTCGATCACACGGTGACTGAGATAGAATTAAGTCAGGATAGTTGGAACTCCCAAAGTATAAAGTGAAATATTTTTATCAAGAAAGAAAAAGAAAAGAATTTTTTATTATGCAATTATTTAGAATTATTCTTATAAGCTTTATGTTTTATATGCATTTTAAATCTTTGCTCATAATGTATATATTATTAAAGTTTCTCCCCCTGTTGTTGAGAATCATTGAGTACAATGGATGGTACTGGCGTTCTCTTTTGGGAACCTACGTTGCTCTGCGGTACAATATAGGAACCGGATTTGCAGGCGAGCATGCTACGAGTTAGGACTTCCTTCCCTTCTAGTGCTATTGGTGAGCTCCGCTTTTATTCGTGGAGTATTCCTTAGAGTCATTTTCATTAGCTCTTTCTTTGTTTATTTAGAGAACTGGCCAGGAAATCTCATGTCCTGAGCAGTGCGTCAGTTTAACAATACAGGCTTCATAGACATAGTCATTGGGTTGAGAGTCATAAGTTATTTTATAATAACTTAGCAGAAATTTCAGTTGTTACTACGAATAAAGCTTTGGAGTTGATTTATTTAAATATTTGAATTAATCAAAAGTATTTGTTTAGAGTATTGCTTTGTTGCATATAATGTTTGGAGTTATAAGAGGCTTGATAATCAGAGATGGTTCGCTCGGTCATGTTTAGTGATCGAGTGCCGGTCTCGGCTTGTTCAGAAAATGGGTCGTAACACATGCAACCCGGACAACGAGGTTCAATAGGGACTTTAAGGTCTTCTCATTTTGGAAAAGGGATCTAATTAGCTTTTGTACTTCTCGATATTAAGCAATTAAATTTCTAGTCTAATCACTAAATAGGGGTAAAGTTTGTGTATACACTCAGGGGCGAAACTAGCCCATCGAGTACGAGTTCGATTGAAGTCAATCACCTTAGTACAATCTATGTATTTGTCTTGAAAAATTAATTGAATATGTACAAATTATTAATTAAGAATTTACTAACTTAAAATATTACTACCTCGAATCCATAAATTTCAAGTTCTTGCTCTTGCCTCTATATACACTATCCTCTCTAGAACATACCGGGGCATGTTGTTGTTCTAGATTTTTAATCTAATATTATTCTCTCCCCCGTTAGAAAAGAGTCTCATTTTGTCCGTGACCCCTAATTATAAAGTTCTAATTTGAAGGTCACTTTACACAATAATCAGGAGTTAAAGGTTAATTTGGCTCTAAAATTTAGATGCAGAATCTACCAATTTCTCATTGGAGCTCCCTTAATGATAAATATAAAATACCAAAAATAGTCATTTTTGATTTTATTGAATAATAATTGGACTCAGTAATGACAGTTTGGTTGACATAGGCCCATCGTATTATCCATCTTGGATTAGCTCAATTGAAAAGAAACGTGAAACAAGGAAGCAGGAACCAGACATTTTTAATAAAGGGCAATTACGTCAATGTAAGTGCAAGCTGTTTCAGATCCCCATTACATTATTGTCTTTTTGTCGAATTATCGGTTACAAGCGTCACGTCGCCTCAACTGTCACAGGATCCAAAATGCAAATTCAGTGGCAGTCACGTAATATACTCCCTAAACCAAGGTTACTTACGCCTGTCACACTACTAAATAAAGAAATGAAACTCCATTTTTGCCATCTAAAAGTGTCTAATTTCCCAAAAAAAGGACTCGACGAAAATAGCCAGACGCAGAGAGAGAGAGAGAGAGAGAGAGGGAGAGCGTGTTATTTCACGTGTGTCGTTGACATTCATGGCGGAAGAAGAGAGGGCGCGTGAGAAAAGCGAGGAGAGCGTGAAGTTGTTCGTAGGTCAAGTGCCAAAGGACATAACCGAAGAAGAGCTCATGACGATGTTCAAAGAGTTCGCACTTATTGACGAAGTCAACATCATCAAAGACAAGGCTACACGCGCTTCTCGAGGTTCACGCTCTAGTCTTCACCTTTAATTTACATATTTCTGGATCGCAATGTGCGATTTGAGTAGTATTTGTAACGTTTGCATGCTATTTTGTTTGCTCAAACAATAAATTTGCTGTTTTTTCAGGATGTTGTTTTGTGATTTGTCCTTCGAGAGAAGAAGCGGACAAGGCTGTAACTGCTTGCCACAATAAGAAGACGCTTCCTGGGGTCAGTCTTTTTGTATATTCTAATCAATGTGGACATACATTATACTTTATTATTTGATTAAGCAAATAAGATATGTCAAACATTGTGAATTTATAATGCGGTGGAGTCTGTGTGCCGTTTGTTATCTGTATGGGGGCGAATCGGGATAAGATGGGGCGAGCATGTATATACGTACGGCCGACTCGGACGCAATATGGGTCGGACACGCCTCCTTATGCGGCCGTTAACTCCGGGTGACGTCCTCCTTCATATCCGTACGGTGAAAAGGATACGCCCTCATCCATAGTAGCATATCAGCAGGCTCGCCCGACTACACGTCCCCGACTCCCCCTCCCCTGTATTTTCATTGTAATAGCAATAACTTTGGGACGATGTAAATATGAGGGGTCGTCCTTCTATATAAGGAAGGATCCCCTTATTTGTAACACAAGTATTATTAATCACTAATAGTACAACTCTCTCTGCCATTTTCTCTCTACTGTTATCTCTTGGAAAGTCTGGAGTTCTAGTATCAGGGTTGTATGATAGGGGTTTCTAGATTTTTCATACTCCTTTCCCGGGGTGTGAGGCGTGGTAGGGTCGCCCATAGATGATTAGTTTGTATTCTCTTTTGGTAGTCATTTCTGGTAGTTACTGTTTTGATATCATTGCATGCCTGTTTCTTTATGGTACATATGCATCTTATGTTTAGATAATTTTTATGAGGTGTATCCTGGAGTAACTAATGCGGTTTTTGTTTTTGTTTTTGTTTGCCTTTTTTCCATGCGCCGAGGGTCGATTGGAAACAGCCTCTCTGCCCTCTCGGGTAGAGGTAAGGCTTGTCTACATATTACCCTCCCCAGACCCCACCTTGTGGGAATATACTGGGTTGTTGTTGTTGTTGTTATCTCTTTATTGTTTACTTGTTCGAGCACTTGATTAAGCCTCATCACATTCTTATAAGAAAAACATATCCACGAATCCAAAGATCGATCTTTAAGATATATTACCATTCATTCCGATTTACCCTTCATTTATTCTTTGATTGTGCCTAACCCGTAAAGCAACCGATAGCTTTTGGGTCAAACATTATCCATTATAGCAACAATAATAACTATGCCTCAATCCTAAACTCATTTATTATAGTTCATTAATTTCCATAATTAATCAGCTGATTCTTGTTTCCAAAATTAACCAGCTCAAATCCCATCTATCCAAGCCTTATTGGAGAGAGTTGCCCGGTATTTGTGCTAGTGGGAGGTAGCAGGTACCCTGTAAAATTTGTTGAGGTGCATGCAAGCTAGCACGGACACCACAATTAATTAAAAAAAAAACTTATTTCTTTTCTGAAATTTATTTGCTGGTGTTAGGGGATGGTCAAATCCCCGGTAAAGTCATAGTAATGTTCCATGTTGATAGTTGCTAAAGTTACTATATTGACTATCTTCAAGAGAAATGTTGTGGCATTGTTTCATGTTCTAACAACCAGGAACACAGGGACAATCTGTTTTCAGCATGACTGTATGGTAAGAAGTGAGTTGGCTACTAAAAGTTGTAAGTTTAGGAGTATAAGTCGAAATTTTGTCCGTGATTGGATGCTCTTTTAACAAACTGTACCATCTTGATGTAATAATGGAGACTGTTGAATGGTCTTTACCAAGACTTGAATTCTGGATTCAAGCTGCACGTCCCGTCCTCTAATATTTACGAAACATAGTAAATTGAAAAGAACAGCAGTGTTCCGTTGAAATCTTAACTGACTAGACAACTTAGTATGTCTGTATAGACTACGGTAGAGTGTGCAATGAGGGGAAAGCTTCTCTAGGAGAGCCTATGGATGATGGGGTGAATAGAAGTAGCAGTAGTAATAGTATCTAGGTTCCCTATTCTTTTACAAGATATGTACATTATAAGCAGATCCTGGTCCGTGATACGCCAAAGATGTACTGAGAGTGTATTGTAGCTACAAGATGTCTAGGAAAGTGAAAAAGCAGTTTAAAAAAGAATCGAAGCTTGTGAGAAAGTTGGAAAAGAAGAAGAATGCACTATATTATGGATAATAGTTTCCCATGCTTTGTGTGTGTGTGTGTGGTGGTGGGGGGGGGGGGGAGGTGCCACATATGCTAGGGAAAAAAGAAAAGAAATCTGACGTTGCACAAACGAAGAGTGATCAATATCAGGTTTCATGCTTTTCACACTCTGTGTTATTCTCTTGTGTTTGGAAGAAAAGGAATAAGTATGATGAAGGTCCTTTTACTTACCTATTATCAAAAAAGTATGATGAAGGTCATTTCCAGGATAATCATAGTTGATAAATCTATAAATATGGTTCCACACTGATAATAAGATGTATTTTACGCTTTAGTTTTGCACATTTATCTCCAAAAAAAAAAAAAGATGGATGCAAGGGTACATCTAACCTAAGTACTAAACTTATTACATTTATTTGTGATCTGCTGTTTTTATATTGGCATGACATGTTTGTCTTATGATAATAAAGACGTCCTGTTCTCTGTGTCCTATTCAGGCTTCTAGTCCATTGCAAGTGAAGTATGCTGATGGCGAGTTGGAAAGACTAGGTGTACTATAATTTCAATTCTGGTCTTATGATATTTGGTCTTTCATGGTTATATTTTATTCAAATGATTCTAGTTTATTTACTAGATTGGAAGTACTAGGTGTACTAACGCTGCTTTTGTTTTTGTTTTTTGTTTGCCTTTCTTTTCCTGCGCCGAGGGTCGATTGGAAACAGCCTCTCTGCCCTTTTGGGTAGAGGTAAGGCCTGTCTACATATTACCCTCCCCAGACCCCACTTTCTGGGAATTTACTGGGTTGTTGTTGTTGTTGTTGTTGTTGATTCTAGTTTATTTACTTTTCCTTGGTTTCCCTCTTTTTACCTTGTAATCTGTTGTTGGAATACTTATCCGTAAAAAGAGGGTCCTTGCTATATACTATCGTTGTTTTGTTTATGTGATGCTGTATACAGTTGGTAACATTTTCTCTCATTCTCTTTCTTTTCTTCTTTCTCTTAACCTGAAATTCAGAGCACAAGCTTTTTGTGGGTATGCTGCCAAAGAATGTTTCTGACCCCGAAGTCTCCTCCTTATTCTCTCAATATGGAATCATTACAGATTTGCAAATTCTCAGAGGTTCTCAGCAAACTAGTAGAGGTACACCGACATTGTCTAATAATCTTTCACTTAAACTTTCAGTAAGGGAAAAATTAATCCATCACCAGAAAATGTCTTGTTTATGGTAGGATATGCTTTTCTGAAGTATGAGAAAACAGAACAAGCAACTGCAGCAATAGAGGCCCTTAATGGAAAGCATACCATGGAGGTTTGTTTCTATCTGTGTATTAGGTCACTAAAGTGAATCTAGTTTACTGGAAAATCTTACCGAGCAATTTGATTAATCACTGGAGATATTATTGTGTAATTCTTCAGCTTAAGTAGTAACTTGTAAGAAGCAAAATAAACATTTTATTATGAGATATGTATTTGATCCCTTCGGAGCTCATGTGTTCTAGTCTTCTAGAGGAATTTACGAATCCTCAGCAGTTGATTGAGAGGTGGATGTTCACTTATACTTACCTAATTAGTTTTGAAATTAAAATCTAAATTGGGAAAATTAGTGCCCCTGATGGAAGTGTTAATATTTTAAAAACATTCAATTAAATATTTGTACTGTGCAAGTCTAACCCTGTGTGGAGTTTTTATCATTAGGATACTTGAGTAAGTGTACTGTTAGATATTTGTGTAAATATGTCCTAATCCCATATGTAGTAGATTTATAATATGTCCTAGTTTGATATGTAGTAGGAGTAGAATATGTATTATATATATGGCTCATTGTATCATTGTTAATACATTAATAATATATTTTTCTCCCATGCTTTCTCACATGGTATCAGAGCAATCGTGAGATATTTATCGCTGTGCGTAAATTCCAGCGACTCCGGGAAGAAGAAAAAAAAAAACCCTGTTTTTCCGGCAAAACAGCCCTGTCCGCAAGAAAAAAATCGATATCCGTCGGTGTTGTGCAATAACCAACACCACCACGAGGTAGATCAGCTTCCGGCGACCAAACCAGTGAAATTTCTCCGGCAGAAAATCTGCCACACGTCCACACGCGCCGACAGAAGGAATTTTCCGGCGAGCGCGTGACACCCACGCGCCGGCGCGTGTACCCCCTTCCGGTCAGATTTTGACTTCGTTCCTTCAGGGCAGTCGGATCGCCCTCCAATTCCGAGCACATCCATATTTTTATTTTTTAATTCCGACCAATTTGATTTTTTTCCGGCTACTACACTGATTTTTCCGGCAGCTACAGTACTTTTCCGGCAAACACAGTGTTTTCTTCCTCTGTTTCAGAGAATTTTCAATTAATTCTTTTTCTTATTTGGTGATAATCCAACCATGTCTTTGGGAGTCGATGCTTTCGGGTCTAGAAACCCGGGTTCTGGCAGTTCCGGTGTTATGATTACCTCAGAACCTTTAATGGGAGGTTCAAATTACTTAGATTGGGCTTCATCTGTCGAGTTGTGGTGTAAAGGTCAAGGAGTTCAAGATCATTTAACAAAAAAGGCTGGCGAAGGTGATGAAAAGACCAAAACACAGTGGGAGAAGGTCGATGCTCAGTTATGTAGTATCCTGTGGCGATCTATTGATTCCAAGTTGATGCCCTTGTTCCGTCCATTCCAGACATGTTATTTAGTTTGGGAAAAGGCTCGTAATCTCTACACTAATGACATATCTCGTTCCTATGATGTAATATCGCGAATGACAAACTTGAAGAAACAGGAATTAGATATGTCTACTTACTTGGGACAAGTTCAGGCAGTCATGGAAGAATTTGAGACGTTGATGCCAGTTTCTGCTAGTATTGAAAAACAACAAGAGAAACGACAGAAAATGTTTCTAGTTCTTACACTTGCTGGACTCCCTAATGACCTTGATTCAGTACGTGACCAGATTTTGGCTAGTCCAACCGTCCCCACAGTTGATGAATTATTCTCTCGATTACTTCGCCTTGCTGCAGCACCTAGCCACTCAGTAAGCTCACCACAGACACTTGACTCATCTGTCCTCGTATCCCAATCAGTGGACAATCGGGCATCTCATACTATGGAGAATAGACGAGGGGGAGGTCGTTTTGGAAGATCTAGACCCAAGTGCTCTTATTGTCATAAACTTGGACACACTCGTGATGTATGCTATTCTCTACATGGCCGTCCACCCAAAAACGCTTATGTTGCTCAGATTGAGACTACATGTAACCAGTGCTTTTCTTTATTTGAAGGGGAGTATAATGAGTTCCTTCGATATCGAGCAAGTAAGCAGACATCTCCACAAGTAGCTTCTGTTACTCAGACTAATACTCCTGTTGCTGGTAATTCCTTTGCTTGTGTTTCCCAGTCTAGTCCTTCTGAACAATGGGTTGTGGACTCAGCCGCTTCTGATCATATCTCTGGTAATAATTCACTTTTGTCAAATATTGCATATTCACAGTCTCTTCCCTCTGTTACTTTAGCCAATGGGTCTCAAACCAAAGCAAAAGGAGTTGGACAAGTGAATCCCCTACCCTCTGTCACTCTAGATTCCGTTCTTTATGTCCCTGGCTGTCCTTTTAATCTTGCATTTGTTAGTCGTTTGACTCGTGCCCTCCATTGTGGTATATATTTTATTGATGATTCTTTTATTATGCAGGACCGCAGTACAGGGCAAACGATTGGAACAGGACTTGAATCAGAATGGCTTTACTACCTTAACTCCCTAAAATCATCCAAGGCATGTCTAGTTACAGATCCTCCGGACATAATTCACAGACGTTTAGGACATCCAAGCTTATCCAAGCTTCAGAAGATGGTGCCTAGTTTGTCTAGTTTATCCACATTAGAGTGTGAGTCATGTCAGCTCGGAAAACATACTCGAGCCTCCTATCCTCGTAGTATTGAAAGTCACGCAGAGTCTATTTTTTCTTTAGTTCATTCTGATATATGGGGTCCTAGTAGAGTCAGTTCAACCTTAGGATTTCGTTATTTTATTAGTTTCATTAATGATCATTCAAGATGTACTTGGATTTTCTTAATGAAAGATCGTTCCGAGTTATTTTCTATTTTCGGAATTTTTGTGCTGAAATTAAAAATCAATTTGGTGTCTCTATTCGCACTTTTCGCAGTGATAATGCCTTAGAATATTTATCCACTCAATTTCAGCAATTTAGACTTCTCAAGGAATTATTCATCAGACCTCTTGTCCGTATACCCCTCAGCAAAATGGGGTTGCAGAAAGAAAGAATAGGCACATCATTGAGACGACTCGCACACTTCTCATTGAATCTCATGTTCCGCTGCGTTTTGGGGCGATGCAGTTCTCACAGCTTGTTATTTAGTTAATCGGATGCCTTCCTCTCCCGTCCAGAATCAGATACCGTATGCAGTATTGTTTCCCTAATCACCCATATATTCTGTTCCCCCTCGTGTTTTTGGGAGCACTTGTTTCGTTCATAACTTAGCCCCGGAAAAGATAAGTTAGCTCCTCGTGCTCTCAAATGTGTCTTCCTTGGTTATTCTCGTGTTCAGAAGGGATATCGTTGTTACTCACTTGATCTTCGTAGGTACTTTATGTCCTCTGACGTCACATTTTTTTAGTCTAAACCTTTCTTTACCTCTTCCGACCATTCTGACCCCCTTGATATATCTGCGGTCTTACCTATACCGACCTTTAAGGTACCTACTATAGCTCCTCCTTCTCCTTCCACCACAGAAGTCTTACACGAGTCTCCTATGGCTCCTCTATCCATTCCGGCCGTTGAGGAGTCTTGTGTGGATCCTCCTAGACTCCCTGCCACAGGAACACCACTTTTGACATATCATCGTCGTTCGTGCCCAGCATCAGGCCCAACTGATTCACGTCCTGCACCTGACCCTGCTAATACTGCGGACTTGTCTCCTCTTAATCAACCGATTGCACTTCGAAAAGGTATACGGACCACCCTTAATCCTAATCCCCATTATATCGGTTTGAGTTATCATCGTTTGTCATCACCCTATTATGCTTTTCTATCTTCTTTGTCCTCTGTTTCCATCCCTAAGTCAACAGGTGAAGCATTGTCTCATCCATGATGGCGACAGGCTATGATTGACGAGATGTCCGCTTTACATACGACTGGTACTTGGGAGCTCGTCCCTCTTCCCTCCGGTAAATCTACTGTTAGTTGTCGTTGGGTGTATGCAGTCAAGGTTGGTCCTGATGGTAATGTTGATCGTCTAAAAGCTCGTCTTCTTGCCAAAGGATATACTCAGATATTTGGACATGATTAAAGTGATACTTACACTCTCGTGGCTAAAATTGCATCAGTTCGCCTTTTTCTATCCATGGTTGGTGTTCGCCATTGGCCTCTCTATTAGTTGGACATTAAGAATACTTTTCTTCACGGTGACCTTGAGGATGAAGTTTATATGGAGCAACCACCGGGTTTTGTTGCTCAGGGGGAGTCTAGTGGCCTTGTATGTTGGTTGCGTCGGTCACTTTATGGTCTAAAGCAGTCTCCTCGAGCCTGGTTTGGTAAGTTCAGCATAGTTATCCGGGAATTTGGCATGATTCGGAGTGAAGCTGATCACTCTGTGTTCTATCGGCATTCTGCCTTGAGTCTCTGTATTTATCTAGTGGTCTATGTTGATGACATTGTTATTACCGGCAATGACCAGGATGGTATTACTAAATTAAAACAACATCTCTTGCAACACTTTCAGACTAAGGATGTGGGCAAACTAAAGTATTTTCTGGGTATTGAGGTTGCTCGGTCTAGCTCAGGTGTTGTGATCTCACAACGAAAGTATGCTTTAGATATTCTTGAAGAGACAGGAATGACAGGTTGTAGACCGGTTGACACCCCGATGGATCCGAATTCTAAACTTATGCCAGGACAGGGGGAGCCTCTTAGCGATTCTGCAAGATATAGACGGTTGGTTGGTAAATTAAATTACCTTACAGTGACAAGACCTGCCATTTCCTTTCATTTGAGTGTTGTGAGTCAGTTTATGGATTCACCGTGTGATAGTCATTGGGATGCAGTTGTTCGCATTCTTCGGTATATAAAATCAGCTCCAGGCAAAGGTTTATTATTTGAGGATAGAGGCCATGAGCTGCTAATTGGGCAGGATCACCTTCTGATAGACGTTCTACGATTCGGTATTGTGTCGTGGTAAGAGGAAATTTAGTGTCCTGGAAGAGCAAGAAACAGAATGTGGTTGCTCGGTCTAGTGCAGAAGCAGAATATCGAGCGATGGCTATGGCGACATGTGAGTTAATTTGGATCAAACAGTTGTTCAAGGAGTTGAAATTTGGTGAGATTAGCCAGATGGGACTTGTTTGTAATAATCAAGCTGCTCTTCATATTGCGTCAAATCCAGTGTTCCATGAGAGAACTAAACACATTGAGATTGACTGTCACTTTATTAGAGAAAAGATATTCTCAAGAGATATTGCTACAAAGTTTGTGAAGTCGAATGATCAGCTTGCAGGTATTTTTACTAAGTCCCTCATTGGTCCTCGTATTAACTACATATGTAACAAGCTCGGTACATATGATCTATATGCACCAGCTTGAGGGGGAGTGTTAGATACTTGTGTAAATATGTCCTAATTCCATATGTAGTAGATTTATAATATGTCCTAGTTTGATATGTAGTAGGAGTAGAATATGTATTATATATATGGCTCATTGTATCATTGTTAATACATCAATAATATATTTTTCTCCCGTGCTTTCTCACATGTACATCGCCATTTTCCAGAAACTTGATTCTGGCTTATTACTTTTCTTAAAGCTTATAAGAGTTTAGTGATGATATCTCTTTTCCTAGTAATCTAAATTTCGAGAGTTCAGTTTTCCTGCGAAAACGGGACCCTATAGCTGTGCAAGTTTATTTACATTATTTTTTTTCACAATGAAGATTTAAGCACATTGACTAAATCCTTATGAATTCTTTTTATTATACTGTCCATTCAGGGTTCAACTGTCCCTTTGGTAGTCAAGTTGGCAGATACAGAAAGGGAAAGGCAAGCTAGGAGGGCTCAGAAAGCTTTATCTCAGGCATCTAATGCTTCCAACTCTGGACAGCATCCATCTTTGTATGGAGCTCTATCCACGGGTTATATGCCACCATATAATGGTTATGGTTATCAGGTTGGTTGAATTGTATTCAGCAGTAAATCTGGCTGTCAAGTCAAACGCCTTGGTTACCTTGCTCCATATGTGATATTGGATTGGCATGCTCCTCTCATGGTTCTTTCTTTTTTAATACATTTCTTTCTCATTCTGGCTTCAGTAGTCAATTTAAGGAGTAGTTCGAGTTAACAAGCTATTGTTGCAGGCTCATGGGATATATGGGCTCATGCAGTACCGTCTACGGGGAGTTGCACCTGGTCTAACACCTGGAGTTTCCCCAAGAAATTATGCCATTTCACCTGGAAGTTACCTGGCATCTGCTTACAGGCCTGTACAAGGGCTTCAATATCCCATGCGCTATCCTGGAGGCGTTACTGGTTCTCTACCACCTTATACTGCAAACAGGCATTCTGCAGCATCTTCAAGTGTCAGTTCAAATACAGGAGGTCAAGTTGAAGGTTGTCAAAAGTTTATTTGAGATGCTTTTGTAACGCTGGTTAATGTGAAGTGGATCAGTCCCAGGGCATCTGTCTGAATGAGGCTACTTTTTCTTTCTTGGTTTAATGTTTTCCAGAGCTTGTGTTCCTCTTTAATGATTTCAAGATAGCTGAGATGTTGATTTTGCACCAATTCTTTTTTTATTTTATTTTGCACCGGGTGTCCGAGTCTCTTCGAGACTCGATTAATCCCGGGGGTGCACAGGCCCTCGGCAAGGAGTTTCCCGCAAGTGCACCACGGTTAATTCAGGTTTTACCCAGTCCGATGGCCCTCAGAAATTGTTTGCACCCGGTGGGTTTCGAACTTGAGACCTTGAAAGGGAGCAAACCCCAAGGCTCAAGTCAATTGCCACCAGGCCAACCCCTGAGGGTTGATTTTGCACCAGTTCTTTTAGAAAGGAAGCAACTACTATAAGAAAAAGAAAAAGAAATCAGACTTGCAATATGACAGAGATCTTGTCGAGGCCTTTCTGAGAGTGATGTAGAAAGTACTTATTCAGTCTACTGATGATAGTTAGTTTGGCTTAGTTTTGGATGGACCTACTGGAATACCAATTAAATTAATGCATGTGGCATGCGAACTAGGACATTGTCAATTATATGTCATTCCTTGCAGCAATTATCAAAGAGCATAGAGATCTTTGGCCAGTATTGTTATCTTTGTTTTGTTCAACTAGCTATTTCCCTTCTTTTTCCCTATCATGACAGTCTTCCAACTTCTTGACTGAGGTTTCTTAGACAAGTTGCAAACTTAGTAGCATACAAGAAAAGGATACGGTCTGGACTATATAGACATGGATTCAATGTAACCAGCATATAGATTTAGGTTATTTGCCGGTTAGACCACTTTATTCAGTAGAATGGCGGAATGTACTTGAACAACCCACCCCCACCCCCAACAAAAAAAAAAAAAAAAAAATCCCCTCTTTTTTTTTTTTTGATAAGTGTGTCACATTGAATTGCTTGCACTTGACTTTCTAGTGAATAGTTGATATTTGTTATATGAAATTAAATTGCTTACTTATGGAAGAGAAATCACATTTTTACAGGTCCACCTGGTGCTAATTTATTTATTTACCACATTCCTCAAGAATTTGGTGATCAAGAGCTTGCAAATGCATTTCAACCGTTTGGTGTGGTCTTGAGTGCCAAAGTTTTTGTGGACAAAGCTACTGGTGTTAGTAAATGTTTTGGTATGAACCTTAGACTTTCTAATAATTCAATCAAAATCAGTATTTCCACCCTTGCGCTTATGAATGAGCTGCATTCTGCAGGATTTGTAAGTTATGACTCTCCAGATGCTGCACAAACCGCAATCAAAATGATGAATGGTTTCCAACTAGATGGGAAAAAGTTGAAGGTTCAGCTTAAAAGAGATAATAAACAGACCAAATTTATTGATATAAAAGGCAGGGTATGGAAGGAAGCTGATTCTTTGCATCACTGATACACATGCCAGCCGCTAGGGAGTTGTTGCAACAAGCAGCCACTGGGAGCTGATTTGAAACATTTAGCAGTGACCTGGCAACTGAATGCTAATTGTAGGTCCCTTATGGATTAAAAACAGAAACTTGTAATTGTTGTGCCACTGTAATCTGCAATTTGTACATGGAGAAAGATTCAGACATTTGTAAATTCAATGGTTCTTCTAAAATGACTCGATCATCGTTAGGTTATGATTTCTTGTTTCTTTTTCCTTCATATGGTCAAATGTAGCATCTTCCTCCTTCCACCTTTCCTCTTTTTCAAAATGCTTGTGGAAGAAAAAAGTTGAAAGATATACCCCTGAGCATCCCGCAGCATTCTGTTCCTTCTTCACCTCTATGAATTGCTCACTACTTACTTTGTCTCAAATTTGTCTTTGAATAGCCTATAAACTGATGTTATGAGGTCAGACAAAGTGGAACGCATATTCATTTATGATTTAGCTACATCTGCAAGGCAGCTGTTCGTTTCCCTTCTGAAACGCAGGTGCTCTGTGATCAACTATGATTTTTTTTTTTAAATCTTTGATTGCAATATTGTTGCTTATCCTCACTTTTTTCTCATTTACTAATTTCAGGGTTTTGGTTCAGGTTGCAATCAGTTTTGGAAGGATGGTCAGCTAACTTCTATCTTTATTAGATTCAGCCACTGTAGCTGTTCGGAACCCACAAACCATTCCGACGGTGGGTCAGACATTCCCTGTCTAGTTGGTGAGGTGCCGTTTTCCGTGGTGATTTGAAGAAACCATTTGATCTTAGTTTGATATAATCTGTAGTGACAATACATTCTTGCTTACTCCTGGTTAATTTCTAGGATGGGCTAATAACAGACTTAGAATGCTTATATAATTTCTTTCACGAAGTCTTGGGGTGTATTTTTTGAAAAGTTCTCCATGGTGATAGCTTGTGGCTGTGTACTTTGTGATTAGCGTCATTAGCTTCAATTGCTATTAGTACTAGTAGTTATTTTCAAAGCTATTAGTTTGATATGAGCTAGTTGGCAGCAATGAATTGGTGGAGGTTCTCATTCCTATATGGATGGTTAGGCCTGATGTGGAACTCTATGTTATGTTTCTGCTGTTTCTGCAGTTTATTCTTGAACTAGCAATGGTTTCCCCATAATTTGAATTGTTGGGTTGCCTCTATTCACCTCCACTTTCTCAGAACCTCTCTTATTTGGTGGCGCATTCTAATTTAAGTATGATGTAAGTTGTCTTGTTATACATTGTGTTCATCAGGATAGTCTCCACTATTTTCCTGACTCTGTACTTGCACCAATTGTTTGCACAAAACATAATATTTTACACTGAACAGGAAAGGAGAATTAGGGTTGCAGACGTATTCTTGCTGAAGAAACAGTGTTCCCTATGTTTATGGTCCAGTTTTTAGTTATGACACTTATATTTTGAAGTCTTTCTGATTGTCGCAAAGTTGCTGCCATGTGACCTGGAGGTCATGTGTTCGGGCCGTGGAAATAGCTTCTTGCAAAAATGGAGGGTAAGACTGCGTACAATAGACCTTTGTGGTCCGGCCTTTTCCCGGACCCCGAGCATAGCGGGAGCTTAGTGCACTGGGCTGCCTTTTCTTTTCTTTTTTTTCTGATTGTCGCGGCAACTGTGCCCAATCTTTTACTTGTTCCTTTTGTTTTACTGGTGGTCTTTCAGGAGTGTGTCATAAAAGCTTGATCCACAGCATATTGTTTGCATCTACTACAGGAAGTAGATAGTTGTCGAATTCTACTTATTTATTTCAGAAATTAGTACGTAGAAATTATTGACTTGAAAGTGGTAGTTTAAGATAAAAATGGTAATAGTTCAGGTAATAATGATAAATTTCAAAAGTAATGTGTTGCTAGTTTCAGTACGATCTTAACACGTTACTTGGAAATTTCCTTTTCTTTGAAAAACTAATTCAATACTTGTGCTTTAGAGATTGACTGATCATTTCTTGGCAAATCTTATAGACGTTGAAAAGAAGGGGGAAAACACAGATGCATGTGAACCCAAGTGAACTTTGTTGAGTTTTGACAAAACTTAGTTTTGACCAGAAGATGAGTGCAGCATCTGCATTGGGTGGTGGCATTTCCGGAACCTAAATGATGACTTTTATAATATAAAATATATTTTTAGTGTTTTAAAAAAAAAATCATTTCTACCTATTTTGCGGTATAGAACTGCGAATTACATTAACGTCTGTTAATGTAGTTCGCAGTTCTATACTGCGAAATGCTTAATTTTTTTTTTTTAAATTTCCCCAACATTTCGTAGTAATGAACCACGAATTACAATTCGCAGATCTTTACTGCGAATTACCCTATTAAAATAGAGCTCTTCTTCTTCCCCAAAACGTGTTCCACTATTATCAAGCAAAAAATTCTCTTCGATCCCCCTTGTATCTCCCATTTGGTTAAATTTTTTTTTCCGGTCCCACCCGTCCCCTTGAAGAGTAGCACCCGTAGGCCCCACACGAAGGCAACTTTGGATACGGTTTGGGAGAAAAAAATCACTATCACAGCCTTTAATTCGAGGTATTTCAAACTATTTTATGTTGAAACTCATATATTATGTTTTCATGTTAATTTTGTTTATGTTATATATTTTATATACCCTGCTAGTATATGTTAGCAGTAATTTAGTTTGTTGACATGTTAGTATATATACCCTGTTAGTATATGTTAGTATTAATTTTGTTAGTATATACCCTGTTGATATATATACCATGTTAGTATTAATTTAATATGTTAGTACATACCATGTTAGCGTAGAGCCTTTTAGTGTAGAGAGTTATATTAAAACTGGAATAGGGCTTCAAATTTGTAAAGAAAAAAAATTAATTTAAACTAAATATTAAGAATTATTTGGTGGTACCGGGCGTCAAAAATCAAGCCTGAAACCTTTACACAGCAATTATCTTCAATTTGTAAAATTATACTTAATTTAATTAATTAAGTTAATAAAATTATAAAAATATTAAAAATAAGATTTATAATAATTAAGAATTATTTGGTGGTACTGGGCGTCAAAAATCAACTCCGGAACCTTTACAGAACTATTATCTTCAGATTGTAAAATTATACTTAATTTAATTTCTTAAGTTAATAAAATTGTAAAAATATTAAAACTGAGACTTATAATAATTAAGAATTATTTGGTGATATCGGGCGTCAAAACTCAAGCCTGGAACCTTTACAAAACTATTATCTTTAAATTGTAAAATTGTACTTAATTTAATTAATTAAGTTAATAAAATTATAAAAATATTGAAAATGAGATTTATAATAATTAAGAATTATTTGGTGGTATCGAGCGTCAAAAATCAAGCCTGAAACCTTTACACAACTATTATCTCCAATTTATCAAATTATACTTAATTTAATTTCTTAAGTTAATAAAATTATAAAAATATTGAAATTGAGACTTATAATAATTAAGAATTATTTGGTGGTACCGGCGTAAAAAATAAGCCTGGAACCTTTACACAACTATTATCTCCACTTTAAAAAATCATACTTAATTATGTATTTTATTACACTAACACAAATAATTTTTTTTTTTAATTTATAGTATACGACATGGCATTTCCTCCACCTTCGCACCCTGGACCTGCATCAGATCAGTTATTAGTACTGTAGGGCGACCATAGGTCATCCTATGTTTGGAAGGGCCAGCTAGCGCTTCAGACTATCCGCCCCAGGAGGCCCGATGATCTATGGGAGTATATAATGGAGCATCCCCTCCACCAGCGTGTAGTAGAGATGCTACAGCATTCGGGGTTGTATACTATTTTTGAGCTTGGACGGATGCACCTTGATAGGTCGCTCATCACATCCTTGATAGAGCGGTAGCGACTAGAGATGCATATATTTCACTTGCCTACTTGAGAGGCTACGATCACGCTGTAGGATGTCCAGGTATTATACGGATTGCGCGTAGAGGGGCGCGCATTTATACTGCCCCACAAGTGGAGAGGCATGACCCGGGCACAGCTGGTGGATATGATGGGGCAGATGACTGGTTTGCGATCGGAGGGCGACGGGGGTGGCAATCGAGTGCGAATCACAGATTAGAGATTTGATGGCGGCCTTGCATCCTAATATTACGCACGAGACAAATGACCTATGGATTATTCGTTACACTCGGATGGCATTGCTCATGCTATTCGGGTGTGCCTTGTTTCCCGACACCTCGGGGAACAAGATGACGATGCGGTTTCTTCACTGTCTGAAGGACCTGGATGAGTTGCGGCATTACAACTGGGGAGCTACAGTTCTGGCCTATCTCTATAGGAGCATGTGCCGGGCGAGCGTCGGTCCAGCTGTTGATATTTGTGGTTTTCTACCACTCCTTCAGGTACAAAATATTTTTGAATACATTGTTTATTAACCCCAAATTCTATATTGTGAAATGACTCATAATTTACATCAACATTTGATCTTAGGTTTGGGTGTGGCAGCGTATCATGCCGTTGCAGCCACCTCTACCAGCACTTCCACCCGGACATGACTATCTGCCTCTCCCGCTAGCTATTAGATGGATTCTCCGGTGGGGGACCTACCGAGGGGCGGATGCCCACCATAATCTCCCCCTTATTAGGGACGTATTAGATATGTTGGTGGATGGACAGGTAAATATGTACCTAAAGTTGGTTGTTTTAAATCTAGTTGTATTTTGCATACTCATTTTTTGTTACTGCTTGTAGTTTATCTGGACACCATACAACAATGACTTGCTTCCGACCTACCTGCTATTTGCTCATCAGACCGGTTGATTTGGAGCACCTCTGTCCCGTTGATATTTTGGGATTTTGTTGAGTATCATGCGACGGAGCGTGTGCTGCGACAGTTTGGTCGTCCTCAGCCGATACCGAGGGCGCCTGGATGGGAGGCTACTCACTATCAGCGGGACGACCGTTCGAACATGAACCGACAGTATGTTGGGTGGCTACAGCAGCAGATAGTGTATTGGGAGGAGCGAGCTGAGTGCATCCCGCCACCACCTACAGTGTTCGATGAGGGATCTATTCATCTCTATGATGGGTGGTACCAACGTGATACTCGATTGTTGGTCGGGAACCCCATCCACGTACTTGAGGGTCGCTACAGACAGTATGCCAGGAGGCACAAGGCACTGGTATGTTTTTTTGACTTACTAATATCATATAATTGTGACATAGAGTTACTTAATTACTAATTGAATTATTTCACAGGCTATTCGGCTTCACCGCATCTACCAGTCTGGACAGGAGATTTAACACTATTTGGACAACCCTAGATTGGTTGATTTTGGAGGGGAGATAGCTCAGATGGCTCGTTTGACACTGTTGCAGGCGAGAGATAGCTAGAGGTTAGAGCGTGAGCCTGAGTATGCGGCTCTAAATGCCTACCAAAGGGGTAGGCCAGTCCCACGTGCAGAGGCTAGGGCAGCAGGCAGGGCTCGCAGGGCACGATGAGGAGGTGGCCGGCAAGGGGGCGTTGAGGTACCTGTCGACCCTCCTACCGATGCACATCACGAGGAGTTCGGAGTTGGGGGTTTTAGAGATGACTAGCAGGGTTATATGCCTCATCCAGCTGACCTTTCCAGCAGCATGCCCTCATATAGCCTTCAGTTGTCATTGCCAGCATCGCAGATCACCCTGTCGGGAGCATTGTCGATCATGGGTACCTTTGACGGGGATGTAGATCAGTACTTCGCATGCACATCTACCGCTGATGAGCATCGACCGACCCCGGTAGTTGATGCGGTATGTTTGTATTACTTTCGTATTTCAATTCTATATTATTTTCCTTTCGTTGCGATAAATTATTACATCTTTTTTTATACAGTCTTCGTACCATCCCATCTTTTAGCATACTACATGCAGTGATGAGCAGACCATCGAGACATATACGGGAGGTCGACTAGACCACGGTGAGAGAAATAATTTCTTTCTGCTATAAAATAAAAATCTATATTATTTTATCTAACATTACTTATTGTTTTATAGGTTGGTGATGGCCCGACGGCCTATTCTTCCGACCCTGCCAGTTGTGCTGTTGATGCTGCTGCACATCCTCACATAAAGAGGTAGCTTGATGATGATGATCCAGATAGTGTGCCCGACCGACAGGGAATGCGACTTAGGCCAACAACAACACTGAAGTAGCCTGCGGCACTCACTGAATTGTTTATGTATATTGCCTTGTGTAAATAGTGCTTTATGTTTCTAATAATAACATCTATTGCGAATAATAACATTTATTGCGTTTTAACATCAATACTTAGACGGAGCTACTCTAACACATACCTTACACACATAGCACAATAACAAACAATACAACTAAGATAAGCACTTGTCAAAAGAAACAACAAAGTAAACTACAACATTCAACAAGTAAATGTCATCGCTTAGGTACGATCGCATTCTAATTTTTGCTTAATCCTCTCGAACCTTGGTTCCAATTGTTTTTTTTGCTTCTTCCACCTCCTTGATCTTCGCCTTCAACTCTTCAATTTCTTCTTATGATTTTTGCATTCTTTCCCACTGCCCAGTACACACATTTTGAAGATGATACACCTGGTCTTTGTAGTATTCCTGGTAACATGTTTCATCAAACCATACCTTAAAATTGCATGTAGGTTCGGCGAATTGCTTATAAAACGTGTTCATACACCCCCAGTATTTACGTCCAGCTTCTTCCCAATCATCGAACATCATACTTTTGTTTCCGCAGTCGCACTTTGGGGGACGAATAGGCCAATTAGACATATCTTAAACAGAAGTTTTGTTTTAAGGAAAATTTTGATTATAGGTTGTTGTTAAGCGCAGAGAATAACTCGAACACTCTCGTTATTTATAGGCAACATATAACATAAATCGTCATATTATACTAAGAATTACAAATCCACAATACGTAGTAATTGTACTACGAATTAAATCTTTTTACAACTCATACAAAATGACGATTCCACAGAAAAGTGTAATGTCACATGACTTTCAGTTTTTTCAGACAAAATGACAACTTCACATTTCGTAGTATTAAACTACGAATTACATAGACATGACAATTCATAATTTTCAGCTTTTTCATACAACATGACAACTCAACAATATGTAGTATTGAACTACGAATTACATAGACATGACAATTCATGATTTTCAGCCTTTTCATACAAAATGACAACTCCACGGAAAAGTGTAATGTCACATGATTTTCAGCTTTTTCAGGCGAAAGGACAACTTCACATTTCGTAGTATTAAACTACGAATTACATAGACATGATAATTCATGATTTTCAGCTTTTTAAAATTGCACAATATCACATGAAGAGATTTTCAACAAGAAACGTAATTTGAACATGAATTTTATTTCAAATTAAAACACAAATAGAAAACAAGGAAAAGTAAAGATACATGCCACAAAAGCAGGAAAACTAAAGATACATCCCAACTACTAATTAATCACGATCGTTTCCTACAATTCTCTCCAACCACTCGAGTTGATCTTCCAGCCTTTGTTTCTCTTCTTGTGCCTCATTGAGTTTGACCTTCAACGCCTCAAGTTCTTTATTGATTTTTTGCTCGCGCTCCTCTTGGCTATAAGTTAGACAAAATAGCTCATAAATTCGTTCTTTGTAGCGGTCTTGCTTACATAGTTCGTCCTTCCAAACCTCAAAGTCACCGTAGGCTTGTCCGGTAACTGCTCGTGCTTGTTCTTACATGCCTAGTAGCAGCGTGTACCTTCCGGAAAACATTTGAACAAAATACATTTTTCTCCGCAGTAACACCTTGGGACATAAACGTTTTGTGAAGACATTTCTTATACTAAAACTTTGGTTGTTGTTAAATAAAGAATGTAAGTGCCATGAAACTGTTATTTATAGTCAAGATTTCAAATAAATCGCAGTATAGTACTGTGAATTACATAGTGAATTTTTCAGACTTAAAACAGAGTTTTCACGTGCTTCTCAGGTTTTGCAGCACGACATGTCAAATCCACAAAACGTACTATTAATAAAATGTAACTGGTTTGTGGAAATATATTTATTTCATATATATTGAGTCAAACAACTGTACAAATATATATTACAACTAATAATACCAAAATAAAGAACTAGGGGTATGCTTGATTGTTGGCTACATTGGACGAACTTGCAACAGTATTACCCCCACCACGCCCATCACCTGAAGGACATTTACGACGGTCATGTCCAGTTTGTGAGCATATGCTACATTTACATGCATAAACGGACTCACCAACATCCATTTGGTTTGGTATACGTGTTCTCTTTTGCACTTTTAGCTTGCGCAAGTAGTCCTTATTACATACCAACTTAAAAAGTTCCGGCGGCCAATAATGCTCAACACCTAGTGTATGCAACTTCCCACTATACGTGTCTACGTATGCTGCAACACTATATTGCCTATCAATGTAAATTGTTGCCCCATATCCAACTTGTTTTAAAAGCACTTCAATGCATGTGGGCACGACATGTGGTAGATGGTCCCTTTCCCACATGAACATAACCTTCTATTTTCATTCACCGTATGTTGATTATTCCCACGGTGTCCATGATTAGCGGTCTTAACTTCAAAAATACTCCGTTCATGATCGTACTGAAGAAAAGAATGCCATTGTTCTCGCCTCCTATACCTTTCAAATCTTGCCATAGGTATTGGCATAAATTCAACACTCCTGTCTAGCAATGACGATGCAGCTGCATGCCTTTCAACAAACCTCTCTACACTCTGTTTGAAAGTCATGCGGACCATGGAAGTGACAGACAGTCCACAGGCAGACTTCAACAAGCCATTAAATGACTCTGACACCTTTGTGGTGAGGGCTCCCCATCGTCTCCTGCTATCAGCATGCAATGTCCATATTTGAGGGTCATGTTGCATCAACCAAGTATAGACTCATGGTTCTATCTGCCGGATTGCTTCAATGCGCCTCGTGAATTTACACAGCTGGTGCTCAGTTGCAGCCATCTTCATTAAGTCATGCAACGCCTTGTCAGGAAATTTCTTCTAGAAATTGGCCTTTAGGTGCCTCACACAGTAACGGTGGTATGCATGCAGTTCCTGCCATTCAGGCAAGTGATGTACAGAACTTAAAATACCACCATGCCGATCAGATATTAGACAAATACCTGAATGCTATGTGACAACGTGCTCCTCAAGTGGTTCAAGAACTGCGTCCACATCTCTTCACTTTCGTTGGCACAAATGGCAAAAGCTAGAAATATTTGACCGTTGGCATCTACAGCAACTGCAATCAAAAGCTTAATATTATACTTTCCATAGACATGAGTACCATCTATGAAAATTATAGAACGACAATGCACAAAACATTCTATTGCTGGTTTAAATGACCAAAATACATAGTTGAATATATATTCCGGTCTGTCCAGACTTCGCTCGCGCCTCCATTCAACAATAGTACCAGGGTTAAAGTGTTGCAGTGCAGCCATGTAGCTGGGCAGATTTGAAAAGGACTTATCCCAGTCGCCATATATTAGTTCAAAGGCACATTTACGACCGAGATATGCCTTTCTTTTGGTTATAGTACAACCATACTCCTGGTGGACGACTGTAATACACTCTTTAATCTTGAATCTAATGGACACTTCCAAAAATGGAACCAAGACAAGGGAAATCAAGTCAACATTCAAGTTGAAGTGGTTCTCATTGAATGTGTCCATTTCACATCTATGCTCGCTAATAAACTTACCAACTTTCCACAAACCTGATTTTTTCTTTGTGGCATGCAACATCCAGTGACAACCCATAAACCACCTACGGCATATAGCCTTTTATTTATCTGTAGTTGACTCACTTACCGTCATCTCACGACACTCCCTTATACTATAGATTTTTATAGCCCTAACTAGGCGAGCTTTGTCAGGGAAATACATGCCCTTTGTAAGAACAGCTGGTCTAGATTCACCCCACATCATCGATCGTAATTCATCATCATCCCTTATGAAGGCATCAACGTTAGGCATGATTGGAAAATTATCAAGGTAGGGAATATTTCTCTCATGAAAAGGAACGTGGGACTCATACACTCTTGGTCTAACGGGAGGTCGAGGAACATGCTCCCTAGTCAACTCAAGTTCCACATTCACTTCCTCCTTCTCATCATCACCCTCCTCATGGAAGGGTGTCTCATCCTCATACTCATCCGCATTATTATCATAATCACTATCATCCTCCTAACTCTGCGCATCTGCTAAGTCACGAGTAAAAACATCGTCTATGGGCAACTGTGTTAGTCCAGGAGCTTCAAGAAGCTCGTTTTCACTGCAGAAAACAAACAAAAATATAAGTTACCCAATAGTTAGGAAATATACTGTACATATCCCTATATCACTTTACTTACAAATCGGAAGTTTCATGCTGGATATTTTCAGGTTGCTGATAACTACCAGATGGATCACCGTGGTCCAATACTCCAGAGTTTTGCAAATTCCAACTAGGGGCGTGGTCATAACTTGTAAAATTCAAATCCGGACGGTACCCCTATAAACATTATGATTGTTAATACGCCAATTAAAACATGAAGAAAACAATTTCGCTAAAATTAAGTTTACCGGTCGTCTTGTAGATTATATGAAGTAGTAACATTATTTTTTGTCTGCTCATTCGCCTGTGGTGACAAGTTTAAATCAACAAGCTCTTCCACCTCCAATCTGTCCGGCTAATGCTGCTCCAAAATAACCACCCGATGATTAGGGGTTATCACTGGTACGCACGCCCTCATTACTACTAAGGTCTTCCACCTTCACATACATTTCTAATAATTTTATTGCAATGTATTCACTATATTCTCCCGGAACCGGCAAAAAATCTCTTGGACTTTCATCATCCTCGATGTTAAACTGAGAATAATAAGCAAACCCATGCAGAGTCACTGAATAAGGAAATCTTTCGATTACTTTAAGGCTAACCGAACGCCTCCGCTCACTCATATTTTTACGTAACAACGATACCAAAGTATCGTACTCCATATTAAGCGGCAATTTAACATGACACCGTAGAGAAGAGCTATACCTCACAGAGTTATTCTCCACAACAACCTCACCCCCAATACAAACCCTTATTTTTGGCACTTCAGACATTGTAAAAAATTGATTGATAAGGAGAAGAGAGAATAAACGTTTGTTTAAAGTTTAAGTGTTGAATGAATATTTATAAAATTGATGTGCCTATAAATAGGATAAGTCCGACCTTGCGGTGTGCAATTTTTCAATGAAATTCGTACTATAATACTGCGAATTATGAATTTAAATTATTTTTATGTCAGTAAAAGTGGGCCAAAAAATGAGCATATTTCGCAGTTATATACTGCGAAATACACATTTCGTAGTACACAACTGCGAATTAGGTGTTCAAAAAATAGCTGGGCCCATTTCACTCATTTCGCAGTAAACAACTACAAATTAATTTTTTTTAAGCATTTCGCAGTATAGAACTGCGAATTACATTAACGTCTGTTAATGTAATTCGCAGTCTTATACTGCGAAATAGGTAGAAAAGTTTTTTTTAAAAAAACACTAAAAATGTATTTTATGTTATAAAAGTCATCATTTAGGTTACGGACTCAACAGTATTTGGCTAACGTAACTGGTATTGATTTCTATCTTGCCTACCGAGTAACGTCTAGCCTTATCTTGATTGTCAGATTATGTTCCTTACTAGTACTCCCTCCTGTGCAGAATAAGTAATTTTTTAGTCATGAGAAAATACGAACTCCGAGGAAAAAAAGATGTATTCACTAAATTATCTTTAATTAATTGTTACCTTGATACATTGGGATATGTAAATAAGGGTAATTTTCCGAAAAGTAAAAGTAGTTCCTTCTTGATTATATAAAATGACACTTATTTTGAACAAAAAAATACTTATTATGGACCAGAGGGAGAGGAAGTAAATGCTATCATGTGTTATTGGATGACAAGTAGCATAACATGAACGAGGTCTAAACTGTGAACACCCAAAGGTTATGGTGGGAGAGATATGATCTTTTTACCCTTAATTAAAGGTTTCAGGTTCAAGTACTAGGAACGAAAAAGTCCTAGTAAGGGAACATGTTTCTCCTTTAATAAACCTTAAGCAACACGAATTCGAATTAATTTACACGTGTGCGAGTAGTTGATACGGAAAGGAAAAAGTATAAGGCCCACTCAAATCCTTGTTTTTCTACAATTTAGACCTAGGGCTAAATCCTCCATAAATTACCCCAAATTCCTCCATTTTCATGATATAATTGCATAATATTATCAATACTAATCATAATATGAGTCCATAGTTGATTACCTGATGATTCCCTTTGAATTTCTCCTCAAAATCGCCCAAATCGCCTCTTAAGCCGAGACCCCAAATGTTGAAATATTTCTGAAATTTTCTAACTTCTGATACAATTAACTCTCTGCGATTTTCGCTTCTGCGGACCATTTCCGCCCCTGCGGAACCGCTTCTTCGAGCAATTGGTCGCTTCTGCGAACCCAGGCCTATTTGGCCATTTCCGCACCTACGATCCACGGACCGCTCCTGCGGGTCCAATCCTGCGGAATTTCCTCCGCCCCTGCATCCTTTCCCGCTTCTGCAAACAAGAGTCCGCTCCTGCGAACTCGCCTAGGCGATCACAAATCCGCTTCTATGGACTTTCCCATTACGCCTCAAGTCCGCTTCTGCGATCGACCTCTCGCACCAGCGACGCCGCCCCTGCGGACCAGGCTCCGCTTCAGCGATCGCCTCCGCTCCTGCGCCCCCTTGTCCGCTCCTGCGGACTTGCTCCTATGCTCCCATTTCCGCAGGAGTGAAAACAACAGAACCAATACACAAAGTCTGCAATTTTCCATATTTTCTCCCGTTTGACCATCCGAAAGCACTCCGAGGCCCCGGGACCTCATCCAGACGCGCCAACATATCCTAATACCTTATTTGAACTTGTTCCAATCCTCAAAACACGTCTAACAACATCAAAACCCATAATTCACATCGAATTCAAGCCTAAATTCCTTAAAACTTTCTGAATTACACATTCGATCTAAAACCCGACCAAATGACGTCCGAATGATCTAAAAATTTGCGGACATATCCAAAATCACATGATGAAGCTACAAAAATTGTCGGAATTCCATTCCGACCCCCGGATCACAATCTCACCTACCATTCGATTTCGCCAAAATTCAACCTTAGCCAATTCAAGCCTATTTCTACACCAGACCTCCAAATTCAATTTGGATTGCTCTCCTAAGTCATAAATGATCCCCCGAAACTAGTCGAATCAACAGAATCCGATTCCGAGCACTCTAACTCAATAGTCAACTCCAGGTTGACTTTCTATATTCAAGTTTCCTTCAAAAAGGCTATATGCCTCATTTTCAATCTAATTCACTCCTAACTCACCCGATAGACTCTAACACTGATATAAAAGCATACAACACCTAAATGCAAGGTAACGGGGTGGTAATTCCCGTGACGACAGGCCGGGTCGTCACATCTACTCTATGCGATCGTATAGAGCATCTGTCTGCAACAAAAACCAGCAGCCAACAGCAGTTCAAAAATGCAAGAAATGGTCCGTTCGGACCCCCGAAATCAACCCGAAGCCCCTGGGACCCCAACGAAAACCACAAACATACTCCATAACACGATACAAACTTGTTCCAATCATAAAAACACGCCCTCGATCACGGAAAACACTGAATCCAAGCAAATTCAAGCCTAAGTTTCATTCAAACTCCCAAAACCGACATTCGACCAAAAACCCAACCAAATGACCTCCGAATGACCTGAAACTTTGCAGGCACATCCAAAATCACCTAACGGAGCTACTGCAACAGTCGAAATTCCATTCCGGCTCCCAGATCAAAATCTCACCTATTGATCGGATATTGCCAAAATTCAACTTTAGCCAATTCAAGCCTAAAACTACACCAGACCTCCAAATTCAATTCCGATTGCTCCCCTAAGTCACAAATCACCTCATGGAACTAACCGAATCATCAGAATCCGATTCCAAGTCCTTTAACTAAATAGTCAACTCCGGGTTGACTTTCCTTATTCAAGTTTCCTTCAAAAAGGCTATATACCTCATTTTCAATCCAATTCACTCCTAACTCACCCGATAGACTCTAACACTGATATAAAGCATAAAAATGTAATTACAACATAACGGGGTGGTAATTCCCGTGACGACAGGCCAAGTCGTCTTATTCTCCCCCTCTTAAGCAAACGCTCGTCCTCGAGCGGGTCAAGAAACATACCTGAAGTCTCAAACAAGTGAGGATATCCTGCTCCGCATCTCTCGCTCGATCTCCAAAGAGGCCTCCTACACGGGTCAACCTCTCCATTGAGCCTTAACTGACGCAATCTCCTTCGACCTCAATTTTCTCACCTAACGACCCAAAATAGCAATAGGCTCCACATCATATGATAGATTACCATCAAGCTGAATGGTACTGAAGTCTAATACATGAGACGGATCCCCGATGTACCTCCGGAGCATAGACACATGGAATACTGGATGAACGCTGGATAAGCTGGGTGGCAAGGCCAACTCATATGCCACCTCTCCAACCCTCCCGAGTATCTCTAAAGGACCAATGTACCTGGTACTCAGCATCCCTTTCTTCCCGAACCTCATGACACCCTTCATGGGTGAAACCTTCAGCAATATTCTGTCACCAACCATGAAAGACAACTCTCGAACCCTACGGTCTGCATAACTCTTCTGGCGAGACTGTGCTGTGCGAAGCCTCTCCTGGATCAACTTTGCTCTATCCATAGCATCCTGAACTAACTCAGTCCCTATCAATCTATCCTCACCAGGCTCAAATCATCCGACGGGAGATCTACACCGACTGCCATACAATGCCTTGTACGGGGCCATCTGAATACTCGACTGATAATTGTTATTGTAGGCAAACTCGGAAAGTGGCAAGAACTCATCCCATGAACCACCAAAATCAATCATACATGCCCGCAACATATCCTCCAGGATCTAAATAGTGCGCTCCGACTGCCCGTCTGTCTAGGGGTGAAATATGGTGCTCAACTCAACCTGCGTACCCATCTCTCGCTGAAAAGCTCACCAAAACTGAGAAGTGAACTGAGTGCCTCTGTCAGATATAATAGACACTGGGACCCCATGCAACCTGATAATCTCCCAAATAAAGATCGCTGCTAGCCACTCCGATGAGTAAGTAGTACTAGCTGGGATGAAATGTGCGGACTTAGTCACCGATCAACAATCACCCACACAGAATCAAACTTCCTCGCTGTCCGAGGGAGTCCAGTAACGAAATCCATGGTGATCCTCTCCCACTTCCACTCGGGAATGACCATACGCTGAAGAACACCGCCCGGTCTCTGATGCTCATACTTGACCTGCTGGTAATTGAGGCACCTAGCTACATGCCTAACAATATCCATCTTCATTCTCCTCTACTAGTAATGTTGTCTCAAGTCTTGGTACATCTTTGCGACACCTGGGTGAATAGAGTACCGCGAACTATGTGCCTCCTCAAGTATCAACTCCCGCAAACCATCTACATTGGGCACGCATATATGGTCCTGCATCCTCAGAACACCATCACTATCGATAGTCACATCTCTAGCATCATTATGCAGTACTCTGTCCTTAAGGACAAGCAAATGTGGGTCATCATACTGTCGCTCCCTGATGCGATCATATAAGGACGATCGAGAAACAACACAAGCCAATACTCGACTCGACTCCGAAATATCCAACCTCACTAGCCGATTAGCTAGGGCCTGAACATCATAAGAAAATGGCCTCTCCCCAACTGGGATGAAAGCTAGGCTGCCCATACTAATTGTCTTCCGACTCAAAGCATCGGCCACAACATTGGCCTTCCCCGGATGATACAAAATAGTGATGTCATAATCCTTAAGCAACTCCAACCACCTCTGTTGTCTCAAATTAAGGTCCTTTTGTCTGAATAAATGCTGAAGACTACGGTGATCCATGTACACCTCACATGAGACACCATACAGGTAATGCCTCCAAATCTTCAAAGCGTGAACTATGGCTACTAGCTCCAAATCATGAACAGGGTAGTTCTTCTCATGGGGCTTCAACTGACGAGAAGCATAAGCAATGACCCTACCCTCCTGCATCAACACACAACCAATGGCAACTCCTGAGGCATCACAATATACCGTATAAGGATCTGAAGTTGCCGGTAGAATCAAGATTGGTGCTGTAGTCAGTGCTGTCTTAAGCTTCTGAAAGCTCTCCTCGCACTCCTCGAACCATATGAAAGGAATACCCTTCTGAGTCAATCTAGTCAAGGGTGAAGCAATAGAAGAGAAACCCTGAACGAATCGGCGATAATACCCTGCCAATCCCAAAAAGCTACGGATCTCAGTAACTGAGGTCGGTCTGGGCCAACTCTGCACTGCCTCGACCTTCCTCGGATCTACCTGAATACCATCACGGGACACCACGTGCCCTAAGAATGCCACGGACTCAAGCCATAACTCACATTTGGAGAACTTGGCATACAACTTCTCCTTTCTCAATCTCTGCAATACAATACTCAAGTGTCGAGCATGCTCCTCCTGGCTACGAGAGTAGACTAGAATGTCATCAATGAACACAATCACAAATGAATCCAGATAGGGCCTGAACACACTGTTCATTAGATGCATAAATGCTGCTGGGGCGTTGGTCAGCCCAAAAGACATCACAAGGAACTCATAGTGACCATATCTGGTCCTGAATGCAGTCTTCATAATGTCGGACTCTTTAATCTTCAGTTGATGGTAGCCTGAACGAAGATAAATCTTCGAGAATACCCTAGCTCCGTGAAGCTGGTCAAATAAATCATCAATACGGGGCATAGGATACTTATTCTTCACTGTTACTTTGTTCAACTGCCTGTAGTCAATACACATTCTCATAGAGCCATCCTTCTTTTTAACAAACAGGACCGGCGTACCCCACGACGACACACTCGACCGAACGAACCCCTTATCTAGGAGTTCTTGGAGTTGTTCCTTCAATTCCTTCAGCTCAGCTGGTGCCATCCGATATGGAGGAATAGAAATAGGCTGAGTGCCTGGCACCAAATCGATCCCAAAATCAATATCCCTGTCCGGCGGCATGCCCGGCAGGTCTAAGGGAAACACATCAGGAAAGTCTCGCACAATGGGAATAGAATCAATACTGGGAGTCTGGGCCTCAACCTCCCGCACAAATTCTAAATAAGAGAGACATCCCTTCCCAACCATTCGTTGGGCCTTGAGGAAAGATATTACCCTGCTAGGTACATACTCAGTCGTGCCTCGCCACTCGATCCTCTGAATGCCCGTCATAGCCAAGGTGACTGTCTTAGCATGACAGTCTAGAATAGTATGACATGGAGATAGCCAGTCCATGCCCAATATAACATCAAAATCGATCATGCTGAGAAGCAACAGGTCCACTCGGGTCTCCAGACCCCCAATAGTGACCAAACCGGACCGGTATACATGATCCACAATAATAGTATCCCCTACCGGGTAGATACATGCACTGGCAGCTCAAGACACCCTCGGGTCGTGCCCAAATGAGGAGAAAAATAGGTAGACACATAAGAATAAGTAGAACTAGGATCGAAAAACACTGAGGCATCTCTGTGGCAGACTGAAATAATACCTGTGATAACTGCATTAGAAGCAACGACCTCAAATCGACCCTGGAGAGCATATCATCTAGCCTGTCTGCCTGATCGGTCTCCCCCTCGAGGGTGACCCCTAGCTAACTGACCCTCACCCCTAGCTGGCGGGGCGGGTGCTGAAGTAGAAGGACTAGATGACGAAGGTTGCCCCCTCTGCTGATAAGATCTGGAAACAAGATGGGGACACTCCCTACGGTGGTGCCCAAACTCTCCGCACTCGTAGCAACTCCCAGATGTTGGGGACTGAGACTGATAAGGACCCCTGGCGCTGGAGTGGCTAGCTGATGAACTAGGCCTAGATGAACCCTGAGTAGATAGGGCTTGTGAAGAACTTTGAGCTGGCATGGCACTGAGAGATGGCTGGCTCTGGTGCGAACCCTGATAACCCTGTCTAGAAGACCATCTGCGATGATCTGAAAGAGCGACCTCGGCTCTGCTGACTCTGGCCTCTAGTCTGAGTGCCACTAGAACTAGCTGAACCTCGAGGCCTCTTGGCCTCCCTCTTGTCCCGCTCTCTGCCACGATCTATCTCTATATCACGAGCAATATCCATAGCATCCTCAAATGTACGACTCAAAACCCTCTCCCGTCATCAGAATACAAATGGGATAAATGAGGCAGTCCACAAAGCATCCAATCCTCTCTCTGTCGGAAGGAGCCAACCACGGTGCATACCTAGACAACTCTGTAAACCTGATCTCATACTTTGACACTGACATGTCCCCCTGACGGAGACCCTCAAACTGCATGCGCATCTCCTCACTCTGAGATCGAGGCACCCACTTCTCCAAGAACATGGTGGAGAACTCTGGCCATGATAGTGGTGCTGCCCCTGCTGGTCTGCGGCACTCATAAGCCTCCCACCAAGCGAAGGCTGGCCCCTGTAACTGGAAGGTAGTGAAGGATACCCCACTGGACTCCAAGATCCATGCCGTACGGAGCATCTGATAGCACTTGTCCAGAAAACATTGGGCGTCCTCACCCGGAGCACCAGTGAACACTGAAGGAGATAACCTGGTGAAACTCTCGAGACGACACTGCTCATCGTCCGTCATAGCTGGGACCATGTCCCCCTGAACCTGATCTGCTGGCGGAACTGGAACCATATGCTGAACTGGAGGAGCCTCTGGTGTCTGCAGGCCCTGCACTGCTGGCTTTGAAGTGCGTGCTGCGGGGGTCCGATGACCACCCCCGGTCCCTGATGCAGCTGCTGCGGTGGTAACTGAAACTGCCTGTGCCAGGCCAGTGCAAACCTGCTAGTATCTGAGCCAGGGTCTCCTGTAGACCCGGAATGACAATGGGCACATCTGGTGCCTGAATTGGTGCTGCCGACACCTCTGCAACTGGGGGCTGTGGGTCAGCTGGTACTACATCAGCTGCCCGACCTCCTCCATGACCACGGCCGCGTCTATGGCCTCTAGCAGGTGGTAGTGGTGGTCGTCCTCCTCGTCCGGAAGCTCGAGTTCTCGCCATCTACGAGAGAATAGAATGTCATAGTTCAGTTCAAGTAAAAAGTAATCGCACGACAAGAATTCCAAGAATTGAAACTTTTCCTAAAAGGTTTGCAGCCTCTCGAGGATAAGTACAGGTGTCCCCATACCGATCCACGAGACTCTACCAACCGGCTCACGACTCGCGAGACCTGTTAACCTAGGCTCTAATACCAACTTGTCACGACCCAAACCCGGTCGTGATGGCGCCCAACACAATTCTAGGCAAGCCCGACCATATTACCTCTTAAACCAGCCAATTATTAATCCCAATTAATCCAGTTAAACTTAAACAACAAGTGTTCATGTCAATATGATAAACGCAATAGAATCAACATACAAAATACGGACCCGATCCGGATCGTGGTGTCACGAGACTGAGCCTCTATAGAATAACATCCTAATACAAACAAGTCTAGGAAAAATGAAAACAACAAGATGATAAGGAAGGAGAAAACAGGCTCTGCGGACGCTGGTAGCTACCTCGTAGTCTCCGCAAAAATAGATAATGATCAGCAGCTACAATATCTCAACCGCTCTCGGGCACCTGTGGATCTGCACAGAAAGTGCAGGGGAGTGGGGTGAGTATATTTCAACTCAGTGAGTAATAATAATAAACAATAACTGAAAGTAAGAACTCATGTGCTATCACTTAACAGTTCTAAGGCAAACCCCCACAGGCAAGTCATCACTATAGTAAGTACTCTGATCTCCAGTCCACATCTATCTCAACAAGGTCCCACGCTGACCAAATCCTCACCCGTACCGCTACGGTGTACAACCAGCTTAATATATAAAGACATATACATATGTCTATAATGTATAAGTATTTAAGTATGTATAATGATATGAATAAGTGTAACGCTGCGGCGTGCAGCCCGCTCCAATACATATACCATTGCGGCGCGCAGCCCGCTCCATTTAACATCGACGACGCTCACTGGGGGTGTATACTAACTTCGGAGGGGCTCCCTAGGCCCAAGCTCTATGACGCTGCGGCGTGCAGCTCGATCCACACATATATTACTGTGGCGTGCAGTCCGATCCAATATATATATATATATATATATATATATATATATATATATATATATATATATATATATATATATATATATATATATATAACTATACTTTTGCGGCGTGCGGCCCGATCCCATAATACACCTGCGCTCACTGAGAATGTGTGCAGACTCAAACTCCGAAGGGGCTCCTACAGCCCAAGCACAATAATACTGCGGCGTGGAGTCCGATCCACATGTAAATATATTGCTGCGGCGTGCAGCCCGATCCAATATTATATACTGCTGCGGCGTGCAGCCCGATCCAATATATATACTGCTGCGGCGTGCAGCCCGATCCAATAAAGGCATATATATATATATATATATATATATATAATACCTCAAAACGGGTCCTCGACCCTGTCCCAATTAGTATAGGATTGGCCTTTCAGGCCCACTAAGCTACGTCAGGGAATTTCCACCCTAAGTAATCTGTCTCCCATAGTACACATCTAGTACTGGCTCTTAGTATGCTATTTAGCTAGTTTTACGGCTGAGTGTAAGTTTCCAACATGATATAAGGGTCACCTAGCTATACAAGTTCCATAATGCTCTACAGATCGGCACAAAGCCCCAAACATGGCTACCCGCCCAATTGTACAGTTATAATCTTATTATCAGTCATACTACACAGTACACTATTAGCCGGGAAGGACCAAGTCCAAGTCCCCAATCTCAATGTCACCACGCCCATCACAATATGCGTATCTCATCTCAACATAGCACTGTGAAGTGCTAGTACGGGGTTTCAAACCCTCAGTACATTATTTACTACTACCACTCACCTCGAACTGGTAGAAGCTTCAATCCGCCTTACGCTTGCCTCGCAAATCAATCTCCTCGGATGCCAAATCTGCTCAAAATCATAGAGAATGCATCAATATATGCTAATTTCACGCAATTCATTCGAATAACCCAAATTGTATCAAAACCCACAGTTGTCAAAACCCGACTTTTGGCGCGCTTCTCGAAAAATTATAAAAGTTACATATTCGGAACCCTCGACTCCATACGAGTCTATGCATATAAAGTTTTCCAAAATCGGACTCCGTTTGCCCATTCAAACCGACATTTTACCAAAACCCTTGCTTAGGCTAAATTCCCCCATCATTTCATCCAATTCAAGTGAAATAGAGGAGGATTCTAAGATAAAAACAAGTATTTGAACCATGAAACTTACCCCCGATGCTTTCCCGATGAAATCCCTGCAAATTCCCGTCTTTAAGCTCTCAAGGTTCACTCAAATTTGATGAAATATGAAAACCCTCGCGTGTGGAAATGTTACTTAACAGGTCTGTCCGTCCAGACAATTACACTATGCGATCGCATCCCATCATTGCGATCGCGTAGAACAAATGATAGCTCAAATTAATTAAGGCTATGCGATCGCACTTCCTCTTTACGATCACGTAGAACATCTCACACACGCTCCAAATTACTACTATGCGATCGCAAACTGACCCCGCGATCGCATAGAACAATAAGCTTCTTAGGCACCCCGGGTCATTTTACCCTATGCATTCGCACAAGTGACCCTACGATCGCATAGTGCCAGGTTTCATACCTATGCGATCGCATAGAACAACTCGGGGGCTCACTTCCATCCTTCTATGCGATCGCATCTACTCTATGCGATCGCATAGAGCATCCATCTGCAACAAAAACTAGCACCCAACAGCAGTTCAAAAATGCAAGAAATGGTCTGTTTGGACCCCGAAATCAACCCGAAGCCCCCGGGACCCCAACGAAAACCACAAACATACTCCATAACACAGTACAAACTTGTTCCAATAATAAAAACACGCCCTCAAGCAAGGAAAAAACCGAATCCAAGCAAATTCAAGCCTAAGTTTCATTCAAACTTCCGAACCCGACATTCGACCAAAAACCCAACCAAACGACCTCCGAATGACCTGAAATTTTGCAGGCACATCCAAAATCACCTAACGGAGCTACTGCAACATTCGGAATTCCATTATGACTCCCGGATCAAAATCTCACCTATCGATCGAATATCGCCAAAATTCAACTTTAGCCAATTCAAGCCTAAAACTACACCGGACCTCCAAATTCAATTCCGATTGCTCCCCTAAGTCACAAATCACCTCCCGGAACTAACCGAATCATCAGAATCCGATTCTGAGTCCTTTAACTAAATAGTCAACTCCGAGTTGACTTTCCTTATTCAAGTTTCCTTCAAAAAGGCTATATGCCTCATTTTCAATCCAATTCACTCCTAACTCACACCGATAGACTCTAACACTGATATAAAATCATAAAACATGTAATTACAACATAACGGGGTGGTAATTCCCATGACGGCGGGTCGGGTCATCACAGACACCCCGGTATACCACTTTGTGACGCTGTATTGAGGAGAGACACGTACTCTCCTGTGAGTGCGGGGTCGAATGTGATTGGGGACTATGGCTTAGTTCGACCTGTTGATATTATACTATATTGTTGGCTACTATTGAGCCGGTGAACCTCCTTCTTGGATGGTTATGTACATTTTTGGGCTGTGAGCCGGTTATTGGGATCATGCGAGGATCATTATTATCGTTTCTGTGATATTGACATGCTATTTTACTACCAGTCCTGATCTATTACTGTCATAATGGTTTTCCAAACTCTGGAATTTCTGATATATTATTTTCTACTGAAAATTGATAAAAGAGTTTTCAAATACTACTTCTGAGCCTATGAGGCTGATTTGCATATTAGCTGACTGGTAGTGGATCGGGCTGTACGCCGCAACGTATCATGATATTGTGCAAAGGCTGTAGGAACCTTTCTGGAGTCTGAACCCCCAAAGTGAGCATGGGTACCCAAATAGATCGGGCTACGCGGCGTAGCAGTCATATTCATGCATTGCGTTGCATTTAGCTACACCTATTAGCTGTTATTTTGTTAGTTGTTATGCTGATAGCTGGTATTGCTGGTACAGATATTGTTCATGTTGATACTGTTGCAGGGTATTTGTTTATAGCTTTAGTTAGTGCTATATTAGGTATTCTTACCTTCGCTGTCTTACCCCTGCTTATTACCACTAAGTCTAGAAGTACTCACTTTACTCCCTGCACCTTATGTGAAGATCTAGGTATGTCGCAGCAGAACTGATCCCATAGATGCTTGGAATTATTTCCTTGTTAGTCAAGGTAGCTGCCGCGTCTGCAGGACCTGACTCTCTCCAGCTGATCTTATTTCAGTTTTTGTCTATTCCGCACTTGTGCACAGATGTTTACACTATTACACTTTACATATTCTGGTAGAGGCTCATGACTCGTGACTCCTGGTCTTTGGGAGGTTTTGTTGGTTTGGGACGTGATCCCCGTATTTGGATATTTTCATTGTGATTATTCTATCTTGATTATGCCTAAAAGAGGTTAAATGTGAGTTGCTGCCTGCTGGCTTCGTGATTTTGTTGATTGGTCGGGCTGGCCTAGCAGTGTGATGGGCGCCATCACGATCTGGTTTGGGGTCGTGACAAGTTGGTGTCAGCGCCCAGGTTACTCGGCCTCATGAGTCTTGAGCCAGTTGGTAGAGTCTCATGGATCGGTACGGGGATGCCTGTGCTTATCCTCGAGAGGTTACTAACCTTTAGGAAACACTTCACACCTCTTGGAATTCTTATCGTGCATACTTGATTTAGCTTGAGATATACTTTTGAAATTCCTTCCACACGTCTGTGTACGCATCAAGCGCTCAGTAATATAATTACCTTATGGCTTGTGATTCCCCGATCGAGGGGCGCGATATAATCTCTGTGCTATGCTGAGATGGAACACGCGTCATGTGACGAGCGTGGTGGTATTGTGACTGGGGATTTGGACTTGGTACTTCCCGATTGATAGATTACTGTGTATAATGACTGAGATTGAGCTTATATATGTGTATTTGGGTTGGTAGCCATGTTTGGGGCCTTGTGCCGATCTGTAGAGTATTAGGAAGGCTTGCTAATGATGAGCTATTAGTTGTTCGACTCTTATCGTAATCTATTGTGTAGCCCCGAGCTATGGGCATGGTGAGTATTTATCATATCTTTTAGTTGGAAGGTAAAGTGCCTTACGTGTAGTGGAACGAGTTTAGACTCAGGAAGACTAAAGTGATTATGCTATGTGTATCCTGGTGGAAGGTATTGTACCGAAATGCTAAATTGAGGTGAAGTAGGTGGGTTGATTCTCATGTGTAATTGAAAGGTATTTGATATGTGTTATGATTCGAGTTGATGCAACGCATGTTCATGTAACAATTTTGATAATATGATTCGTATAGTATTAAGACTAATGTTGTTGATATGAATTGTGATGTCTTGTCGAGTTGCGAATGTATTGCTAGGATAGTTTTGGTGACTCTCTGGCAGGTAGATGGGCCAAATTACAAAGGAAACTCTGTCAAAATTTTGGAAAAATTTGGGACTTAGAAAATATTTTGTCACCTAAAGAATGGGATTAACTGTTGTGTGTGAATGAATACAAGAATTGCAAAAGAGTTAAGATTTCTGATGATTCCAGTCTCCGCCGAAGCTTGTAAATGACTTGAGTTTAATCTCACTATAACATTGTGGCATTATCTGAGTAAGAATGCTATGAGTGGCTAAAAGTGCTTTGATGTATGGCTCCGAGCCAAGTTGGGGAGGTTGTTGTTGATTAACTGATTTCATTGTTGTGTGTTATGTTGGTCCTGTCTCTAGGTATGTTGGGAAATTTTGATAAATGTTATGGTGCTTCGTATATGTGAAGAAATAGTAGGATGTTTTGAACTAATGTTGGTAAAGAATGTTCAGTGTATAGAAAAGAAAAATAGCTAATTGTATCTGTATGTAATCATGTTCTGCGATGTCATAATTCTAACAAGGCACGAGTGGTTCTGTTCAATGAGATAGTTGAATTACAGCTGAATATGGGTGAATGACGCCCGAGAATTATTTTACGGTGTTCAAGATTTTGCTTGTAACAGTCAGGTGTCTTAAGATTGTGCTTGTGGCTAAAGACGGTAGTTTCGTTAGAAGAGATCAAGACTTGTGTTATATTATGTGAATGATGGGATTATATGTAACCGTATTGGAAGGTAATGATAACGAATTCAAATAGCAGGAAGTTCTTCAAAATAATGTATTATAGAATGTGGTACTTCTGGGAAACATTGAGAGAGTATTCAGTGGCCCATGGGTCTTAGACCGTGGGGTCTTATGTACGAGTCTCATGTGGTAACATGAGTTGATGTATTATGGTGCTATAATAAAGGCTAATATTAAATTAAAGATGAATCAGAAAGGAAATTGGCTACATGGAACAACTTGTTAATAAACCGAAACGGTATGATAAGGAATACGATTAATTCCTGGTATGTGTTTGAAGTAATGAGTCTTGCAGATATTGTGCAACAAAGCTCTTGAGTGCTGGCAGTTGTGTAACTCGATATGGGTATAAGGACTCAGTCCTGGCAGTTTAACTTATGCAAATGAGTGTATTCCCGTGGTTTGAAAATGACTATATTTCCTGTTGGTATACGGAGCTTGGAATGTGTAATGAGTTTTCCTCTATATCGGATCATGAAAGTCCTTGACTAGTTGAGTCCGTCGATGTTTGCAGCGTAGGGAAGGGATAGAAGTTTCCATGTTATCTTAGTGTGGTATGGTATATGCGATGTGTTATGGAAAGTTGATAATGGCATGTTCAAGGTTTTGAGATCAGTTTATAATAGATGGGGAGTCATTAAAATTATTGAGCAGTGCGGACAGCTGCAGGTGATTTAAGAATCGATCTTTCCGATGATTAAGGAAAATGGTGCAGCTATTCTAGTGAATTGGCAGGGAATATGGTCCAAAAGGACAAGGTAATGTAAACTGATAATATCTAGTGGTATGGTGGTATTCTCTTGTTGGATCGACTGTAATAATTGAGTCGTTGATGGCATAGTGAAATTTCTGAATGGCTTTCGTGGTACGAATGGATGCTTGATGTGCGTTATGTATTCGTACGGTGGAGTGTGGAATCAGGCATAGTGATTCAAGTGTTATATATGTGTTGGAGACTTGAAGTTCTCGTAAATCCGCCTATGCAGTGGTTTTATATCGTGTTTATCGGCACCGCTTAGCGGTTGTTGGAAATTGATAGCACTAGTGGCTCTCTCTCTTTGCTTGACATGATGATATTTGATTGCACACTCGTTGTCTAGACTAATGTGATATGGACTATGTCAGAAAATGCCACAAATTGCGTAGCAGGATGCATCAGAGTATGCTCTAGTAAGGTAGTTGTACCTAGGACCAGCGGGCGGCTGGTAGGTATTGCTTTGTCAGTTGGGCCTTCGTGGCGGATATCAGTGCAGAGGTTTCTACCATTGATTCAGTTCCGGTATTGAGGAACTTTGTCGGATGCTTTTTTTGCGGCCGAGCTTAAGGTTATATATGTCTATTGTAATGAGCAATTTGACTCAGTGTGCATTTTCCTTTTGCGAGATTCATGCATGGATCGGGTGACACGCCGCCACAAGTTATTTGGATCGGGTGGCGCCACAGGTATGGCATCTAGATCGGGTGGCACGCCGCCACGGGTATGTCATTGGAGCGGGTTGCACGCTGCAATAGTGTAATATAAAAATAGATTTAGTTATATGTTACCTGGTATACAATACTTTTAGGAAGTGATATATATGTTAATTGTATCACCGTGGGTGTGATTGATTTCTTGAGTTCAGACCTAAATATATGCGTGGCTGACTGTTTTGAGCATGATGACTTGAGGTGCTTCATGAGTAATAGTGTTTGGATAGAATCATGAATCGTGGCAAGGCCACGTGATGTTATGACCTCTTGAGGAGGATTCAGGCACTCTATGATGTGATAAGGGATCTCAGTTCTATGTTATGATGGTACAGAGGAATTGAATTATAGCTCTTTTGTTGGAGACAGTTGTCATGATTTGAGTATGTTCGGACGTTTCTATTGGAGCATGTGTTGTGCTCGTCGCAGCTTAGGCCGATGTTTGAGGTGTCATGTCACCAGTGCGGTGTATTATAATCGAAATGATCATTGGAGTCATTAATGAGTGCGAGCATATGTGATTTCAGCTGGTTTGAAAGGTAAAAAATGGAGGTTTGGCTCCGAAATCTATTGTGGTATCAGTCAAAAGGGAAATGGATTCATGAATGGGTGACCTGAGAGATGGATTCGATATATCGCGTGTTCGGTTGCCGTGGGTAGTATATGAAGGTGTTTGACTAAGACTTTAGCTAATGAAAAAGGGTTTTCGGTTAGTATTTGGTTATCGTGGGAAATTGTTGTGATTAGAGACTATCGTCTCAAGTGATTGGGTTGATTGATACATTATATGATCTCATCCGGAGTGGCGAGTATGGGTTATTGTAGTGGGTTCAGGTGTATCCTGAGTATAGGCATGGGATTAGCATTTGGTATATGATTTCAGAAAGTGCAATGTGGTTTATGGTTCAGATGGACTATGAAATTCCAGCTATATGGTGTTATCGGACTTATGTGAGATAGGGCAATGTGGGATCGCCCCAAATATATGCTTGTGTAACGACCCGGCCCGTCGTTACAGGAGTTATCGCCCCGTTTTGTTCATTTAATACTTCAATATACTTATTTATATGTGTTTGGAAAGTTAGAAGCAAATCGGAAGGGATTTAGATAGAATTGAGGTCATATGCCTCTTTATCAAAAGGATAGTTTGGAAAAGTCAACTGAATGTTGACCGATGAGTTAGACAGCTCGGAATAGAATTCTGATGATTCGACTAGTTTCGGGGGATCATTTATGACTTTGGAGAGAAATCAGAATCGAATTCGGAGATCCGGTGTAGTTTTAGGCTTGAATTGGCAAAGGTTGAATTTTGTCGAAATCCGAACGGTAGGTGAGATTTTGATCCGGGGGTCGGAATGGAATTTCAACAATTTTGTACTTCGTTATGGGATTTTGGATATGTGTGCAAAATTTCAGGTCATTCGGACGTCGTTTGATCGGGTTTTGGATTGAAAGTTAGTTTCAGAAGTGATGAAGAAACTTAGGCTTGAATTCGTGTGTAAATGGTGATTTTGATGTTTATGATAGTGTTTTTATGTTACGAGAAAGTTTGAATGAGGTAATGTGATGTATTGGTGGTTTGGCTTGAGGTCCCGGGCATCTCGGGATCATTTCGGATGGCCAACGGGCAAGTTTTGATCATAAAAACTGCAGCAGAAAATTGCAGTCAGGGTGATTGTTCTATGTGATCACATAGAGTCATTGCGATCGCATAGAAGAGCCTGGAGGGGTGAGAAAAATGTGCTATGCGATTGCATAGGAAGGGGTGCGATCGCATAGGCTTATTACACTACACAGTGCGATCGCATACCAAGTGTCGCGATCATAGAGAAGAAAAATGAGGCATGGGAGTTTGTACTATGCGATCGCATAGGTGTATTGTGATCACATAGAAGGGAAAATTGGCAGAAAAATTTAACTCTATGCGATCGCATAGGTCCATTGCGATCGCATAGAAGGGACGTCTGTGCAGAAACAGATTAATTAAAAAAACAGTCGCGACCCTAATAATTATTTCACAAATTTCACTTCGTGTAGAGAGGGTTTTGGGTGCTGGGAAAAGAGCAATCGACTGGGTAACATCGGAGGTAAGTTTCTTGACTCAAAAACACGATTATATGGTAGAATTAACATCAAACTTCATGAATTTGGGTAGAAATTGTGAATAATTGTGGCCTAGGTATTGAAAACAAAAATTTGATTTTTGAAAGGCAATTCGAACTCCGATTTCGATAAATTTTATATGCACGGACTCGTGGGGAGACGAGGATCGCGTTGGTACTAATTTCGAAATTTTTCGAGCAGCGGGCCCAGGGTCGAGTTTTACCAACTTAGTGCGTTTATGCGTATTTCATGTAAATTGAATTGGGTTATGTTCCTTTGACCCGTAATTGACATAATTGTTGTGGTTTGTCTAGATTCTACACGCGGGGCAGCGAATTCAAAAGGAAAAGGCATTGTGGACGAGTCTACGACTGGCTAGAGGTGAGTAGTTTGTGTATATGGTAGCCTGAGGGTTCGGAACCCCGGCTTAGCACATTGTGACGCTAGTAGGGCGTGGCTCGCACCCCGTGGCAGGTGCGGGGATTGATTGTGACTGGGGATTCCCGAATAAGAATGATAGGATATTTCCTGTTGAAAAACATTGTGTTTGTCATAATTATGGGATGTAAGCCATGTTTGGGGCCTTGTGACGACCTGTAGTATCCCTAAGGGATAGTTATATATGTGATAGCTATACTTGCTTAATCACTAATCTCAGTCCTGGTTTGAAATCACAGTATTGAAATGCTAAGTCACCGGTTTTGGGAAAACTAATAAAAGTTAAAGTATTTTAATAATTTAGGAACTGGAACGTGGAAATAAATAATTTGAGTTGTTGTGTGACTTATATGACTGTTGTGGACTGAGGATGGATTGGGCTGCACGTCGCATCGATTGATATGATATAAGGATCAGGCTGCACGCCGTAGCGGTATTGCGCTTGGGCTATAGAAGCCCCTCCGGAATCTATACACACCCCCAATGAGCGCCGTCGATGTTAAATGGATCGGGCTATACGCCGTAGGAGTTATGTGCATTGCATTGCATCTTTATTTGTTGAATTAGCCGTGATAATTTTATTGTACTATTGTTGCTAGTTCGTAGGAGAATCGGACTGTAGTTTAGCTTCATTATGTGGTATTCTGTGGATTTCTTGCTTTCATCTACTTGTATATATTTATTACTCACTGAGTACTTAGTATTCACCCCTACTCCCTGCACCTTTGTGTGCGGATTCATGTATTCAGGAGAAGTAGACGAGCACTCCATCTTTCACACAGTCATATCGAGTTGCTGAGGTAGCTGCCGGCGTTCGCAGAACCTAGCTTCTCTTCTTATTCCAGTTTTCCTTTATATATACATTATTCAGATTTGAGTATTTTGTTTAGATATTGTTATCCGATAATGTTTAGAGGCTCTAGACTCGTGACTCTAGATCTGTGGGTGACTATTCAATTTAGCTTTATTGTTGATAATAATATTCATGCAATTGATTTGAGCTTCTTGCTCGGGATGAGAGTGTAAATGGTCGGGCTTGCCTAGCAGTTGTGTTGGGTACCATCATGACCGGGATTAGGGTCGTGACAGCTTGGTAAGGTCATTCAGCTATTGGGTTGCTTCTAGTACAACTCTGGTACGTTCGAGGACGAGCATTTGCTTAAGTTGGGGAGAATGTGACGACCCAGCCCGTCATCACGAGAGTTATCACCCTGTTACCACTTCGTTTGTATGTTTCATGTTTTATATCGATGTTAGAGTCTATCAGGTGAGTTAGGAGTGATTCTGGTTGAAAATAAGGCATATAGCCTTTTGAAGTGAATCTTAATTATAAAAAGTCAACCTGGAGTTGGCTATGTAGTTAGAGGGCTCGGAATCAAATTCTGATGATTTGGTTAGTTCCGAGAAGTGATTTGAGACTTAGGGGAGTGATCGGAATTGAATCTGGAGATCCGGTGTAGAAATAAGCTTGAATTGGCAAAGGTTGAATTTTGGCGAAATCCGAATGGTAGGTGAGATTTTGATCCGGGAGTCAGAATGGAATTCTGACAATTTCTGTAGCTTCATTAGGTTATTTTGGATATGTCTGCAAATTTTCAGGTCATTCGAATGTCGTTTGGTCGGGTTTTTGATCGAATGTTGGTTTCGGAAGTTCTAGATGAAACTTAGGCTTGAATCCTCTTTGATTCAATGATTTCCGTGTTTAAGGGCATGTTTTTATGATTGGAACAAGTTTGTATCGTGTTTTGGAGTAGGTTGGTGGCTTTCGTTGGGCTCCCGGGGGCCTCGGGATGAGGAGGTTGAATCCAGGTTGACTTTCCATATTTAAGTTTCCTTCAAAAAGGCTATATGCCTCATTTTCAATCCAATTCACTCCTAACTCGCCCGATAGACTCTAACACTGATATAAAAGTATAAAACATGTAATTACAACATAACGGGGTGGTAATTCCCGTGACAAGGGGCCGGGTCGTCACATTCTCCCCCTCTTAAGCAAATGCTCGTCCTCGAGCGGGTCAAGAAACATACCTAACGTCTCAAACAAGTGAGGATATCTGCTCCGCATCTCCCGCTCGATCTCCCAAGTGGCCTCCTCCATGGGTCGACCTCTCCACTTAACCTTAACTGATGCAATCTCCTTGGACCTCAATTCTCTCACCTGACGACCCAAAATAGCAATAGGCTTCATG
>JASVEL010011645.1:0-66379 GCA_032618575.1 Nicotiana noctiflora
GAATAGAATGTCAAAGTTCAGTTCAAATAAAAAGTAATCGCACGACAAGAATTCCGAGAATTGAAACTTTTCCTAAAAGGTTTGCAGCCTCCCGAGGATAAGTACAGGCGTCCCCGTACCGATCCACGAGACTCTACCAACCGGCTCGTGACTCGCGAGACCTGTTAACCTAGGCTCTGATACCAACTTGTCACGACCCAAACCCCGGTCGTGATGGCGCCTAACACAATTCTAGGCAAGCCCGACCACATCATCTCTTAACCCAGCCAATTATTAATTCCAATTAATCCAGTTAAACTTAAACAACAAGTGTTCATGTCAATATGATAAACGCAATAGAATCAACATACAAAATACGGACCCGATCCGGATCGTGGTGTCACGAGACTGAGCCTCTATAGAATAACATCCTAATACAAACAAGTCTAGGAAAAATGAAAACAACAAGATGATAAGGAAGGAGAAAACAGGCTCTGCGGACGCTGGTAGCTACCTCGTAGTCTCCGCAAAAATAGATAAAGTAGCAGCTGCGATAGCTCAACTGCCCTCCTAAACATCTGGATCTGCACAAGAAAGTGCGGGGGAGTGGGGTGAGTATATTTCAACTCGGTGAGTAATAATAATAAATAACAACTGAAAGTAAGAACACTTGTACTATCACTAAATAGTTCTAAAGGTAACCTCACAGGTAAGTCATCTCTACAGTGATAAGTCCAATTCTAGTCCACATCTATCTCAACAAGGTCCCACGCTGACCAAATCCTCACCCGTACCGCTACGGTGTACAACCAGCTTAATATATAAAGACATATACATATGTCTATAATGTATAAGTATTTAAGTATGTATAATGATATGAATAAGTGTAACGCTGCGGCGTGCAGCCCGCTCCAATACATATACCATTGCGGCGCGCAGCCCGCTCCATTTAACATCGACGACGCTCACTGGGGGTGTATACTAACTTCGGAGGGGCTCCCTAGGCCCAAGCTCTATGACGCTGCGGCGTGCAGCCCGATCCACACATATATTACTGCGGCGTGCAGTCCGATCCAATATATATATATATATATATATATATATATATATATATATATATATATATATATATATATATATATATATATATATATAACTATACTTTTGCGGCGTGCGGCCCGGTCCCGTAATACACCACGCTCGCGCGAGAATGTGTGCGGACTCGAAACTCCGAAGGGGCTCGCTACGGCCCAAGCACGATAATGCGCGGCGTGGAGTCGGGTCCACGTGTAAATATATTCTTTGCGGCGTGCGGCCGGGTCCGATATTATATCTTCTTTGCGGCGTGCGGCCCGGTCCAATATATCTGCTGCTGCGGCGTGCGGCCCGATCCAATAAAGGCATATATATATATATATATATATATATATAATACCTCGAAACGGGTCCTCGACCCTGTCCCAGTTAGTACAGGATCGACCCTGTCCCAATTAGCTAAGTCAAGGAATTTCCACCTAAGTAATATATCTCTCATAGTACACGTCTAGTGCTGGCTCTTAGTATGCTATTTAGCTAGTTTTACGGTGAGTGTAAGTTTCCAACGTGATATAAGGGTCACCTAGCTATACAAGTTCCATAATGCTCTACAGATCGGCACAAAGCCCCAAACATGGCTACCCGCCCAATTGTACAGTTATAATCTTATTATCAGTCATACTACACAGTACACTATTAGCCGGGAAGGACCAAGTCCAAGTCCCCAATCTCAATGTCACCACGCCCATCACAATATGCGTATCTCATCTCAACATAGCACTGTGAAGTGCTAGTACGGGGTTTCAAACCCTCAGTACATTATTTACTACTACCACTCACCTCGAACTGGTAGAAGCTTCAATCCGCCTTACGCTTGCCTCGCAAATCAATCTCCTCGGATGCCAAATCTGCTCAAAATCATAGAGAATGCATCAATATATGCTAATTTCACGCAATTCATTCGAATAACCCAAATTGTATCAAAACCCACAGTTGTCAAAACCCGACTTTTGGCGCGCTTCTCGAAAAATTATAAAAGTTACATATTCGGAACCCTCGACTCCATACGAGTCTATGCATATAAAGTTTTCCAAAATCGGACTCCGTTTGCCCATTCAAACCGACATTTTACCAAAACCCTTGCTTAGGCTAAATTCCCCCATCATTTCATCCAATTCAAGTGAAATAGAGGAGGATTCTAAGATAAAAACAAGTATTTGAACCATGAAACTTACCCCCGATGCTTTCCCGATGAAATCCCTGCAAATTCCCGTCTTTAAGCTCTCAAGGTTCACTCAAATTTGATGAAATATGAAAACCCTCGCGTGTGGAAATGTTACTTAACAGGTCTGTCCGTCCAGACAATTACACTATGCGATCGCATCCCATCATTGCGATCGCGTAGAACAAATGATAGCTCGAATTAATTAAGGCTATGCGATCGCACTTCCTCTTTACGATCGCGTAGAACATCTCACCCAAGCTCCAAATTACTACTATGCGATCGCAAACTGACCCCGCGATCGCATAGAACAATAAGCTTCTTAGGCACCCCGGGTCATTTTACCCTATGCATTCGCACAAGTGACCCTACGATCGCATAGTGCCAGGTTTCATACCTATGCGATCGCATAGAACAACTCGGGGGCTCACTTCCATCCTTCTATGCGATCGCATCTACTCTATGCGATCGCATAGAGCATCCATCTGCAACAAAAACTAGCACCCAACAGCAGTTCAAAAATGCAAGAAATGGTCTGTTTGGACCCCCGAAATCAACCCGAAGCCCCCAGGACCCCAACGAAAACCACGAACATACTCCATAACACAGTACAAACTTGTTCCAATAATAAAAACACGCCCTCAAGCAAGGAAAAAACCGAATCCAAGCAAATTCAAGCCTAAGTTTCATTCAAACTTCCGAACCCGACATTCGACCAAAAACCCAACCAAACGACCTCCGAATGACCTGAAATTTTGCAGGCACATCCAAAATCACCTAACGGAGCTACTGCAACATTCGGAATTCCATTATGACTCCCGGATCAAAATCTCACCTATCGATCGAATATCGCCAAAATTCAACTTTAGCCAATTCAAGCCTAAAACTACACCGGACCTCCAAATTCAATTCCGATTGCTCCCCTAAGTCACAAATCACCTCCCGGAACTAACCGAATCATCAGAATCCGATTCTGAGTCCTTTAACTAAATAGTCAACTCCGAGTTGACTTTCCTTATTCAAGTTTCCTTCAAAAAGGCTATATGCCTCATTTTCAATCCAATTCACTCCTAACTCACACCGATAGACTCTAACACTGATATAAAATCATAAAACATGTAATTACAACATAACGGGGTGGTAATTCCCATGACGGCGGGTCGGGTCATCACAGACACCCCGGTATACCACTTTGTGACGCTGTATTGAGGAGAGACACGTACTCTCCTGTGAGTGCGGGGTCGAATGTGATTGGGGACTATGGCTTAGTTCGACCTGTTGATATTATACTATATTGTTGGCTACTATTGAGCCGGTGAACCTCCTTCTTGGATGGTTATGTACATTTTTGGGCTGTGAGCCGGTTATTGGGATCATGCGAGGATCATTATTATCGTTTCTGTGATATTGACATGCTATTTTACTACCAGTCCTGATCTATTACTGTCATAATGGTTTTCCAAACTCTGGAATTTCTGATATACTATTTTTACTGAAAAATGATAAAAAGGAGTTTTCAAATACTACTTTTGAGCATGTGAGGCTGTATTGCATATTAGCTGAATGGTAGTGGATCAGGCTGCGCGCCGTAGCGTATCATTATATTGTGCTTGGGTTGTAAGAGCTCCTCCGGAGTCTGAACCCCCACAGTGAGCACGGGCACCCAAATAGATCGGGCTACGCGGCGTAGCAGTCATATTCATGCATTGCGTTGCATTTAGCTACACCTATTAGCTGTTATTTTGTTAGTTGTTATGCTGATAGCTGGTATTGCTGGTACAGATATTGTTCATGTTGATACTGTTGCAGGGTATTTGTTTATAGCTTTAGTTAGTGCTATATTAGGTATTCTTACCTTCGCTGTCTTACCCCTGCTTATTACCACTAAGTCTAGAAGTACTCACTTTACTCCCTGCACCTTATGTGAAGATCTAGGTATGTCGCAGCAGAACTGATCCCATAGATGCTTGGAATTATTTCCTTGTTAGTCAAGGTAGCTGCCGCGTCTGCAGGACCTGACTCTCTCCAGCTGATCTTATTTCAGTTTTTGTCTATTCCGCACTTGTGCACAGATGTTTACACTATTACACTTTACATATTCTGGTAGAGGCTCATGACTCGTGACTCCTAGTCTTTGGGAGGTTTTGTTGGTTTGGGACGTGATCCCCCGTATTTGGATATTTTCATTGTGATTATTCTATCTTGATTATGCCTAAAAGAGGTTAAATGTGAGTTGCTGCCTGCTGGCTTCGTGATTTTGTTGATTGGTCGGGCTGGCCTAGCAGTGTGATGGGCGCCATCACGATCTGGTTTGGGGTCGTGACAAGTTGGTGTCAGCGCCCAGGTTACTCGGCCTCATGAGTCTTGAGCCAGTTGGTAGAGTCTCATGGATCGGTACGGGGATGCCTGTGCTTATCCTCGAGAGGTTACTAACCTTTAGGAAACACTTCACACCTCTTGGAATTCTTATCGTGCATACTTGATTTAGCTTGAGATATACTTTTGAAATTCCTTCCACACGTCTGTGTACGCATCAAGCGCTCAGTAATATAATTACCTTATGGCTTGTGATTCCCCGATCGAGGGGCGCGATATAATCTCTGTGCTATGCTGAGATGGAACACGCGTCATGTGACGAGCGTGGTGGTATTGTGACTGGGGATTTGGACTTGGTACTTCCCGATTGATAGATTACTGTGTATAATGACTGAGATTGAGCTTATATATGTGTATTTGGGTTGGTAGCCATGTTTGGGGCCTTGTGCCGATCTGTAGAGTATTAGGAAGGCTTGCTAATGATGAGCTATTAGTTGTTCGACTCTTATCGTAATCTATTGTGTAGCCCCGAGCTATGGGCATGGTGAGTATTTATCATATCTTTTAGTTGGAAGGTAAAGTGCCTTACGTGTAGTGGAACGAGTTTAGACTCAGGAAGACTAAAGTGATTATGCTATGTGTATCCTGGTGGAAGGTATTGTACCGAAATGCTAAATTGAGGTGAAGTAGGTGGGTTGATTCTCATGTGTAATTGAAAGGTATTTGATATGTGTTATGATTCGAGTTGATGCAACGCATGTTCATGTAACAATTTTGATAATATGATTCGTATAGTATTAAGACTAATGTTGTTGATATGAATTGTGATGTCTTGTCGAGTTGCGAATGTATTGCTAGGATAGTTTTGGTGACTCTCTGGCAGGTAGATGGGCCAAATTACAAAGGAAACTCTGTCAAAATTTTGGAAAAATTTGGGACTTAGAAAATATTTTGTCACCTAAAGAATGGGATTAACTGTTGTGTGTGAATGAATACAAGAATTGCAAAAGAGTTAAGATTTCTGATGATTCCAGTCTCCGCCGAAGCTTGTAAATGACTTGAGTTTAATCTCACTATAACATTGTGGCATTATCTGAGTAAGAATGCTATGAGTGGCTAAAAGTGCTTTGATGTATGGCTCCGAGCCAAGTTGGGGAGGTTGTTGTTGATTAACTGATTTCATTGTTGTGTGTTATGTTGGTCCTGTCTCTAGGTATGTTGGGAAATTTTGATAAATGTTATGGTGCTTCGTATATGTGAAGAAATAGTAGGATGTTTTGAACTAATGTTGGTAAAGAATGTTCAGTGTATAGAAAAGAAAAATAGCTAATTGTATCTGTATGTAATCATGTTCTGCGATGTCATAATTCTAACAAGGCACGAGTGGTTCTGTTCAATGAGATAGTTGAATTACAGCTGAATATGGGTGAATGACGCCCGAGAATTATTTTACGGTGTTCAAGATTTTGCTTGTAACAGTCAGGTGTCTTAAGATTGTGCTTGTGGCTAAAGACGGTAGTTTCGTTAGAAGAGATCAAGACTTGTGTTATATTATGTGAATGATGGGATTATATGTAACCGTATTGGAAGGTAATGATAACGAATTCAAATAGCAGGAAGTTCTTCAAAATAATGTATTATAGAATGTGGTACTTCTGGGAAACATTGAGAGAGTATTCAGTGGCCCATGGGTCTTAGACCGTGGGGTCTTATGTACGAGTCTCATGTGGTAACATGAGTTGATGTATTATGGTGCTATAATAAAGGCTAATATTAAATTAAAGATGAATCAGAAAGGAAATTGGCTACATGGAACAACTTGTTAATAAACCGAAACGGTATGATAAGGAATACGATTAATTCCTGGTATGTGTTTGAAGTAATGAGTCTTGCAGATATTGTGCAACAAAGCTCTTGAGTGCTGGCAGTTGTGTAACTCGATATGGGTATAAGGACTCAGTCCTGGCAGTTTAACTTATGCAAATGAGTGTATTCCCGTGGTTTGAAAATGACTATATTTCCTGTTGGTATACGGAGCTTGGAATGTGTAATGAGTTTTCCTCTATATCGGATCATGAAAGTCCTTGACTAGTTGAGTCCGTCGATGTTTGCAGCGTAGGGAAGGGATAGAAGTTTCCATGTTATCTTAGTGTGGTATGGTATATGCGATGTGTTATGGAAAGTTGATAATGGCATGTTCAAGGTTTTGAGATTTGTTCATAATATATGGGAAGTCATTAAATATTATTGAGCAGCGCGGGCAGCTGCAAGTGAATTTAGAATCGATCTTTCTGGTGATTAAGGAAAATGGTACTGCTATTCTAGTAATTTGGCAGGGTATATGGTCCAAAAGGAAAAGGTAATGTAAACTGATAATATCTAGTGGTATGGTGGTATTCTCTTGTTGGATCGACTGTAATAATTGAGTCGTTGATGGCATAGTGAAATTTCTGAATGGCTTTCGTGGTACGAATGGATGCTTGATGTGCGTTATGTATTCGTACGGTGGAGTGTGGAATCAGGCATAGTGATTCAAGTGTTATATATGTGTTGGAGACTTGAAGTTCTCGTAAATCCGCCTATGCAGTGGTTTTATATCGTGTTTATCGGCACCGCTTAGCGGTTGTTGGAAATTGATAGCACTAGTGGCTCTCTCTCTTTGCTTGACATGATGATATTTGATTGCACACTCGTTGTCTAGACTAATGTGATATGGACTATGTCAGAAAATGCCACAAATTGCGTAGCAGGATGCATCAGAGTATGCTCTAGTAAGGTAGTTGTACCTAGGACCAGCGGGCGGCTGGTAGGTATTGCTTTGTCAGTTGGGCCTTCGTGGCGGATATCAGTGCAGAGGTTTCTACCATTGATTCAGTTCCGGTATTGAGGAACTTTGTCGGATGCTTTTTTTGCGGCCGAGCTTAAGGTTATATATGTCTATTGTAATGAGCAATTTGACTCAGTGTGCATTTTCCTTTTGCGAGATTCATGCATGGATCGGGTGACACGCCGCCACAAGTTATTTGGATCGGGTGGCGCCACAGGTATGGCATCTAGATCGGGTGGCACGCCGCCACGGGTATGTCATTGGAGCGGGTTGCACGCTGCAATAGTGTAATATAAAAATAGATTTAGTTATATGTTACCTGGTATACAATACTTTTAGGAAGTGATATATATGTTAATTGTATCACCGTGGGTGTGATTGATTTCTTGAGTTCAGACCTAAATATATGCGTGGCTGACTGTTTTGAGCATGATGACTTGAGGTGCTTCATGAGTAATAGTGTTTGGATAGAATCATGAATCGTGGCAAGGCCACGTGATGTTATGACCTCTTGAGGAGGATTCAGGCACTCTATGATGTGATAAGGGATCTCAGTTCTATGTTATGATGGTACAGAGGAATTGAATTATAGCTCTTTTGTTGGAGACAGTTGTCATGATTTGAGTATGTTCGGACGTTTCTATTGGAGCATGTGTTGTGCTCGTCGCAGCTTAGGCCGATGTTTGAGGTGTCATGTCACCAGTGCGGTGTATTATAATCGAAATGATCATTGGAGTCATTAATGAGTGCGAGCATATGTGATTTCAGCTGGTTTGAAAGGTAAAAAATGGAGGTTTGGCTCCGAAATCTATTGTGGTATCAGTCAAAAGGGAAATGGATTCATGAATGGGTGACCTGAGAGATGGATTCGATATATCGCGTGTTCGGTTGCCGTGGGTAGTATATGAAGGTGTTTGACTAAGACTTTAGCTAATGAAAAAGGGTTTTCGGTTAGTATTTGGTTATCGTGGGAAATTGTTGTGATTAGAGACTATCGTCTCAAGTGATTGGGTTGATTGATACATTATATGATCTCATCCGGAGTGGCGAGTATGGGTTATTGTAGTGGGTTCAGGTGTATCCTGAGTATAGGCATGGGATTAGCATTTGGTATATGATTTCAGAAAGTGCAATGTGGTTTATGGTTCAGATGGACTATGAAATTCCAGCTATATGGTGTTATCGGACTTATGTGAGATAGGGCAATGTGGGATCGCCCCAAATATATGCTTGTGTAACGACCCGGCCCGTCGTTACAGGAGTTATCGCCCCGTTTTGTTCATTTAATACTTCAATATACTTATTTATATGTGTTTGGAAAGTTAGAAGCAAATCGGAAGGGATTTAGATAGAATTGAGGTCATATGCCTCTTTATCAAAAGGATAGTTTGGAAAAGTCAACTGAATGTTGACCGATGAGTTAGACAGCTCGGAATAGAATTCTGATGATTCGACTAGTTTCGGGGGATCATTTATGACTTTGGAGAGAAATCAGAATCGAATTCGGAGATCCGGTGTAGTTTTAGGCTTGAATTGGCAAAGGTTGAATTTTGTCGAAATCCGAACGGTAGGTGAGATTTTGATCCGGGGGTCGGAATGGAATTTCAACAATTTTGTACTTCGTTATGGGATTTTGGATATGTGTGCAAAATTTCAGGTCATTCGGACGTCGTTTGATCGGGTTTTGGATTGAAAGTTAGTTTCAGAAGTGATGAAGAAACTTAGGCTTGAATTCGTGTGTAAATGGTGATTTTGATGTTTATGATAGTGTTTTTATGTTACGAGAAAGTTTGAATGAGGTAATGTGATGTATTGGTGGTTTGGCTTGAGGTCCCGGGCATCTCGGGATCATTTCGGATGGCCAACGGGCAAGTTTTGATCATAAAAACTGCAGTAGAAAATTGCAGTCAGGGTGATTGTTCTATGTGATCACATAGAGTCATTGCGATCGCATAGAAGAGCCTGGAGGGGTGAGAAAAATGTGCTATGCGATTGCATAGGAAGGGGTGCGATCGCATAGGCTTATTACACTACACAGTGCGATCGCATACCAAGTGTCGCGATCATAGAGAAGAAAAATGAGGCATGGGAGTTTGTACTATGCGATCGCATAGGTGTATTGTGATCACATAGAAGGGAAAATTGGCAGAAAAATTTAACTCTATGCGATCGCATAGGTCCATTGCGATCGCATAGAAGGGACGTCTGTGCAGAAACAGATTAATTAAAAAAACAGTCGCGACCCTAATAATTATTTCACAAATTTCACTTCGTGTAGAGAGGGTTTTGGGTGCTGGGAAAAGAGCAATCGACTGGGTAACATCGGAGGTAAGTTTCTTGACTCAAAAACACGATTATATGGTAGAATTAACATCAAACTTCATGAATTTGGGTAGAAATTGTGAATAATTGTGGCCTAGGTATTGAAAACAAAAATTTGATTTTTGAAAGGCAATTCGAACTCCGATTTCGATAAATTTTATATGCACGGACTCGTGGGGAGACGAGGATCGCGTTGGTACTAATTTCGAAATTTTTCGAGCAGCGGGCCCAGGGTCGAGTTTTACCAACTTAGTGCGTTTATGCGTATTTCATGTAAATTGAATTGGGTTATGTTCCTTTGACCCGTAATTGACATAATTGTTGTGGTTTGTCTAGATTCTACACGCGGGGCAGCGAATTCAAAAGGAAAAGGCATTGTGGACGAGTCTACGGCCGGCTAGAGGTGAGTAGTTTGTGTATATGGTAGCCTGAGGGTTCGGAACCCCGGCTTAGCACATTGTGACGCTAGTAGGGCGTGGCTCGCACCCCGTGGCAGGTGCGGGGATTGATTGTGACTGGGGATTCCCGAATAAGAATGATAGGATATTTCCTGTTGAAAAACATTGTGTTTGTCATAATTATGGGATGTAAGCCATGTTTGGGGCCTTGTGACGACCTGTAGTATCCCTAAGGGATAGTTATATATGTGATAGCTATACTTGCTTAATCACTAATCTCAGTCCTGGTTTGAAATCACAGTATTGAAATGCTAAGTCACCGGTTTTGGGAAAACTAATAAAAGTTAAAGTATTTTAATAATTTAGGAACTGGAACGTGGAAATAAATAATTTGAGTTGTTGTGTGACTTATATGACTGTTGTGGACTGAGGATGGATTGGGCTGCACGTCGCATCGATTGATATGATATAAGGATCAGGCTGCACGCCGTAGCGGTATTGCGCTTGGGCTATAGAAGCCCCTCCGGAATCTATACACACCCCCAATGAGCGCCGTCGATGTTAAATGGATCGGGCTATACGCCGTAGGAGTTATGTGCATTGCATTGCATCTTTATTTGTTGAATTAGCCGTGATAATTTTATTGTACTATTGTTGCTAGTTCGTAGGAGAATCGGACTGTAGTTTAGCTTCATTATGTGGTATTCTGTGGATTTCTTGCTTTCATCTACTTGTATATATTTATTACTCACTGAGTACTTAGTATTCACCCCTACTCCCTGCACCTTTGTGTGCGGATTCATGTATTCAGGAGAAGTAGACGAGCACTCCATCTTTCACACAGTCATATCGAGTTGCTGAGGTAGCTGCCGGCGTTCGCAGAACCTAGCTTCTCTTCTTATTCCAGTTTTCCTTTATATATACATTATTCAGATTTGAGTATTTTGTTTAGATATTGTTATCCGATAATGTTTAGAGGCTCTAGACTCGTGACTCTAGATCTGTGGGTGACTATTCAATTTAGCTTTATTGTTGATAATAATATTCATGCAATTGATTTGAGCTTCTTGCTCGGGATGAGAGTGTAAATGGTCGGGCTTGCCTAGCAGTTGTGTTGGGTACCATCATGACCGGGATTAGGGTCGTGACAGCTTGGTAAGGTCATTCAGCTATTGGGTTGCTTCTAGTACAACTCTGGTACGTTCGAGGACGAGCGTTTGCTTAAGTTGGGGAGAATGTGACGACCTGGCCCGTCGTAACGGGAATTATAACCCCGTTATCTTTCATTTATATGTTTTCATGTTTTATATCGATGTTAGAGTCTATCAGGTGAGTTAGGAGTGATTCTGGTTGAAAATAAGGCATATAGCCTTTTGAAGTGAATCTTAATTATAAAAAGTCAACCTGGAGTTGGCTATGTAGTTAGAGGGCTCGGAATCAAATTCTGATGATTTGGTTAGTTCCGAGAAGTGATTTGAGACTTAGGGGAGTGATCGGAATTGAATCTGGAGATCCGGTGTAGAAATAAGCTTGAATTGGCAAAGGTTGAATTTTGGCGAAATCCGAATGGTAGGTGAGATTTTGATCCGGGAGTCAGAATGGAATTCTGACAATTTCTGTATCTTCGTTAGGTGATTTTGGATATGTCTACAAATTTCCAGGTAATTCGGATGTCGTTTGGTCGGGTTTTTGATTGAATGTTGGTTTCGGAAGTTCTAGATGAACTTAGGCTTGAATCCGCTATAATTTGATGATTCGTGTGTTTGAGGGTGTGTTTTTATGATTGGAACATGTTTGTATGGTGATTTTGAGTAGAATCGTATTTTTGGTTGAGGTCCCGGGGGCCTCGGGATGAGTTCAGGAGGTTGAACTCCAGGTTGACTTTCCTTATTTAAGTTTCCTTCAAAAAGGCTATATGCCTCATTTTCAATCCAATTCACTCCTAACTCGCCCGATAGACTCTAACACTGATATAAAAGTATAAAACATGTAATTACAACATAACGGGGTGGTAATTCCCGTGACAAGGGGCCGGGTCGTCACATTCTCCCCCTCTTAAGCAAATGCTCGTCCTCGAGCGGGTCAAGAAACATACCTAACGTCTCAAACAAGTGAGGATATCTGCTCCGCATCTCCCGCTCGATCTCCCAAGTGGCCTCCTCCATGGGTCGACCTCTCCACTTAACCTTAACTGATGCAATCTCCTTGGACCTCAATTCTCTCACCTGACGACCCAAAATAGCAATAGGCTTCATGTCATAGGATAGATCACCATCAAGCTGAATGGTGCTGAAGTCTAATACATGAGACGGATCCCCAATGTACTTCCGGAGCATAGACACATGGAATACTGGATGAACGCTGGATAATTTGGGCGGCAAGGCCAACTCATATGCCACCTCTCCAACCCTCATGAGTATCTCAAAAGGACCAATGTACCTGGGACTCAACTTCCCTTTCTTCCCGAACCTCATGACACCCTTCATGGGTGAAACCTTCAACAATACTCTGTCACCAACCATGAAAGACAACTCTCGAACTCTACGGTCTGCATAACTCTTATGGCGAGACTGTGTCGTGCGAAGCCTCTCCTGGATCAACTTTGCTCTATCCAGAGCATCCTGAACTAACTCAGTCTCTATCAATCTATCCTCGCCAGGCTCAAACCATCCCACGGTGGATCTACACCGTCTGCCATACAATGCCTCGTACGGGGCCATCTGAATACTCGACTGATAACTGTTGTTGTAGGCAAACTCGGCAAGTGGTAAGAACTCATCCCACGAACCACCAAAGTCAATCACACATGCTCGCAACATATCCTCCAGAATCTGAATAGTGCGCTCAGACTGCCCGTCTGTCTGGGGGTGAAATGCGGTGCTCAACTCAACCCGCATACCCATCTCTGGCTGAAATGCTCTCCAAAACTGAGAAATGAACTGAGTACCCCTGTCGGATATGATAGACACTAGGACCTCATACAACCGGACAATCTCCCGAGTAAAGATCGCTGCCAACCGCTCTGATAAGTAGGTAGTGAAATGTGCTAACTTGGTCAGCCTATTAACAATGACCAAAACTGTATCGAACTTCTTCCGAGTCAACGGAGGTCCGATACTAAAGTCCATAGTGATCCTCTCCCACTTCCACTTGGGAGCCTCAATCCTCTGAAACAAACCGTCGGGCCTCTGATGCTCGTACTTAACGTGCTGACAGTTGAGGCATCGTGCTACATGTCTGACAATGTCCATTTTCATCTTCCTGCATCAATAGTGTTGTTTCAAGTCTTGATACATCTTCGCGGTTCCTGGATGGATAGAATACCGCGAGCTATGGGCCTCCTCCAGAATTAACTCACGAAGGCCATCAACATTGGGCACACATATCCAGCCCTGCATCCTCAATACACCGTCATTATCAATGGTGACATCTCTAGCATCATCGTGCTGAATTTTGTCCTTAAGGACAGCCAAGTGTGGATCATCATACTGGCGCTCACGAATACGATCATATTGAGATGACCGAGATACAACACAAGCCAATACCCTGCTGGGCTCCGAAATATCTAACCTCACTAGCCGATTGGCTAGCACCTGAACATCATAAGCAAATGATCTCTCCTCAGCTGGAATATATGTCAAGCTCCCCATACTGACCGCCTTCCGACTCAAAGCATCGTCCACCACATTGGCCATCCCCGGATGATATAATATAGTAATGTCATAATCCTTAAGCAACTCAAGCCATCTCCGCTGTCTCAAATTAAGATCCTTCTGTTTGAATAAGTGTTAGGAGACTACGATGATCGGTATATACCTCACAGGACACGCCGTACAAATAATGCCTCCAAATCTTCAAGGCATGAACTATGGCAGCTAGCTCCAAATCATGAACATGATAGTTCTTCTCATGTGGCTTCAACTGCCGAGAAGCATAAGCAATCACCTTACCTTCCTGCATCAACACACAACCTATCCCCACTCTCGAGGCATCACAATAAACGGTATATGAACCTGAAGCTGATGGCAATACTAACACTGGAGCTGTGGTCAAAGCCGTCTTGAGCTTCTGAAAGCTCTCCTCGCACTCATCCGACCACACGAATGGTGCACCCTTCTGGGTCAATTTAGTCAATGAAGAAGCAATGGATGAAAATCCCTGAACAAACCGGCGATAATATCCCGCCAAACCAAGAAAACTCCTGATCTCTGTAGCTGAGGACGGTCTAGGCCAACTCTGCACCGCCTCTATCTTCTTCGGATCAACCTGAATACCGTCACGAGACACCGCATGACCCAGAAATGCTACGGATTCGATCCAAAACTCGCACTTGGAGAATTTAGCATATAACTTCTCCTCCCTCAATCTGTGCAACACAGTACTCAAATGCTGAGCATGCTCCTCCTGACTACGGGAGTAGACTAGAATGTCATTAATGAACACAATCACAAATGAATCCAAATAGGGCCTGAACACACTGTTCATCAGATGCATAAATGCTGCTGGGGCGTTGGTCAGCCCAAAAGACATCACAAGGAACTCATAGTGACCATATCTGGTCCTGAATGCAGTCTTTATAATATCAGAGTCTCTGATCTTCAGCTAATGGTAGCCGGAACGAAGATCAATCTTAGAAAACACCCTCGCACCCTGTAACTGATCAAACAAATTATCAATGCGCGGTATAGGGTACTTGTTCTTCACTGTTACTTTGTTCAATTGCCTATAATCAATACACATTCGCATGGAACCATCTTTCTTTTTAACAAATAACACCGGCGCACCCCACGGGGACACACTAGGGCGAATGAATCCCTTATCCAAAAGCTCATGAAGCTGTTCTTTCAATTCCTTAAGCTCAGTTGGTGCCATCCGATAAGGAGGAATAGAAATGGGCTGAGTGCCCGGAACCAAGTCAATACCAAAATCGATGTCCCTGTCCGGTGGCATACCCGGCAAGTCTAAGAGGAATACATCTGAAAAGTCCCTCACAACAGGCATAGAATCAATACTAGGAGTCTCAGCTCCCACATCCCTCACAAATGCCAGATACAACAAATACCCTTTTCAACCATTCTCTCAGCCTTTAAGAATGAAATAACATGGCCAGGGACGTAATCAGTCGAACCCCGCCACTCAATATGAGGAATATCAGGAAATAGCCAATGTAACTATCTTGGCATGACAATCTAATATAGCATGGCACGGAGACAGCCAGTCCATGCCCAATATCACATCGAAGTCCACCATACCTAACAGTAATCGATCCACCTAAGTCTGCAGACCCCGATAGAAATAATACAGGATCTATAGACATGATCCACAATAATCGTATCACCTACTGGGGTGGATACATGAACATGCAAATCAAGACTACCACGAGTCGCACCCAAATGATGTGCAAAATAAGAGGACACGTAAGAATATGTGGACCCTGGATCACATATAACAGATGCATGTCTGTGACAGACAGAAATGATACATGTAATCACTGCATTGGAGGTAACTGCATCACGCCTGTCGGGGAGTGCATAGAATCGTGCCTGGCCTCCACTGGATCGCTCCTCGCCTCTGGGGCGACTACGAGAAGACTAACCTCCACCTCTACTAGCTTGAGATGGTGTTGAAGAGGAGGGTTGATCCTCTGCTGAGCCCTATCACTACGAAGATAAGGGAACTGCCTCCTCATGTGGCCAAACTCGCCACACTCAAAATAGCTACCTGGTACTAGATAAGGGGACTGAACACGTTGCGGAATATAACAGTGTATGAACATTTAATAAGAATTAGCGGAAAATAAGATGAAAGGAATGCAATCCGTGCCGCTTGGCACATACACCAGTCAAATACATTGTTTAAAACACTACCAAGACTCGGAATCCCACGGGTAACACATACTAAAAGAGATCATACAATTTTAGCTCTATGTAAAAGGAGTATCTAACAACGGAATGAAGGAAAATCATCTACTAGCACTAGAATAGAAGGAAGGCATCCGGATCCGCGGATGTAGCAGATCATACCTCGAGGTCTCCCAAAACGCTGCTGAATCACCTGGTGTGAGCCTGCCCTGATGTACCTGGATCTGCACAACAAAAGTGTGCAGAAGAGTAGCATGAGTACACCACAGCGGTACTCAGTAAGTGCCAAGCCTAACCTCGATGGAGTAGTGACGAGGAAGGTCAGGGCCCTACTGAGAAAAACAATAATACAATGATAATAACAACAATAAGCAGTTTAAATAAATAATAAATTTCCGAACTAGCAACAATAAGATGATTACTACAATCATCTACAATTAAGCTAACAACGAATAGCCAACTCAATAAAACAAGTCCAGGACCTGTAGGAATCGAACCCACAGTCCCATTGACAGTACCTCTGGGTCTCCGGGAATCGAACCCGCAGCCCATATCTCAATAAATAATCAATAACACAGGATCTCCGGGAATCGAACCCGTAGTCCCTACCAATAACTCAGGATCTCGGGAATCGAACCCGTAGTCCCTACCAATAACTCAGGATCTCGGGAATCGAACCGTAGTCCCTACCAATAACTCGGGATCTCGGGAATCGAACCCGTAGTCCCTACCAATAACTCAGGATCTCGGGAATCGAACCCGTAGTCCCTACCAATATCACGCCGGGTCTCTGGGAATCGAACCCACAGCCCTGGGTCTCCGGGAATCGAACCCGCAGTCCACAAGCACAGCCAATAAAGGAATCCACAGAGAAAATAATTATGCTTAACTATAACTTCACCGAAAAATAGTGCCAATAATTATCAAGGAGTTCAATTAAGGCAATTAGGCAACTAAACAGTTAAGTACTACCTAATCATGCTTTTCTAAATACTACCGGGTAAAAATATCAAATTAACAGCCAAAGACGGGAATATCGCTCATCGAACATTTTAAATAAAGTACGTGTTCAACAACCAGTGCATGTACACGCCCGTCACCTCGCGTACACGGCGTTTTAACTATCACATAATATCCTAGGGGTGAAAATTCCCCCACATGAGGTTAGACAAGCCACTTACCTCGACTCCGGTACAAAACCGCTATGAAACAACTCTCTTGCCGCGAATGTCGGCCTCCACAAGTGTAGAATCTGATAAAAATCAATAGAATCACATCAAAATAGGCTAATTGGGCATTACCCGATCAAAACAACTCAAAATACGCCAAAAACCCACAAGTTGCCAAAACCCGACATTCGGTACGCTTATCGAAAAATCACGAAAATTATATATTCGGGTTCCTTATCTCAATACGAGTCTAAGCATATAAAGTTTATCAAATTCGGACTCCATTTGCCCACTCAAAACCTTGATTTTCTAAAGTTCAAGCCTAGGGTGAAAACCCCCATAAAACACCCCAAATTCCTCCATTTTCATGAGATAATTGCATAATGTTGTCAATAATAATCATAATTTGAGTCCATAGTTGATTACCTGAAGAAACCCTTTGAATCTCCCTTCAAAATCGCCCAAATCGCCCCTTAAGCCGAGCCCTCAATGTTTGGAATTGTTTCTGAAATTTCTAACTTCTGATATAATTAACTCTCTGCGATTTCCGCTTCTGCGGACAAAATTCCGCTCCTGCGAGCCCGTATCTGCGACCAACTGGTCGCTTCTGCGATCCCAGGCCTAACTGGCCAATCCCGCTTCTGCGAGAAAAGGACCGCTTCCGCGCGTCCGCTTCCGCGATTGGACAACCGCTCCTACGAGAATTTCCGCTTCTGCGAGAAATAGTCCGCTTCTGCGGACTCGCTTAAGCGAATTCCCCTCCGCTCCTGCGGATTCTCACTCCTCGACCCAAGGTCGCTTATGCGACGAGTCTTCCGCACCCGCGACTCTGCCTCAGCGGAAGAGGATCCGCCTCTGCGAACCCAGGCGCTCCTGCGCCCCAAGTTCCGCTCCTGCGGACTCGCCTCTGCGGTCCCATTTCCGCAGGGGCGAAAATGACAGAACAGAAGGCCCAACCTGCAATTTTCCATGTTTTCCTTCCGTTTACCCATCCGAAAACACTCCGAGGCCCCCGGGTCCCCAACGAAAACCACCAACATACTCCAAAACATGATACGAACTTATTCCGATCATAAAAACACGTCTAACAACATCAAAACCCATAATTCACATCGATTCAAGCCTAAGTTTCTTCAAAACTTTCAAAACTAACATTCAATTAAAAACCCGGCCAAACGACGTCCAAATGACTTGAAAATTTGCGGACATATCTAAAATCACATAACGAAGCTACAGAAATTGTCGGAATTCCATTCCGACCCCCGGATCAAAATCTCACCTATCATTCGGATTCGCCAAAATTTCAACCTTCGGCATTTCAAGCCTAATTGAGCTACGGACCTCCAAAATACATTCCGAACGCGCTCCCAACCCCGAAATCACCTAACAGAGCTAAGAAAACCATCGGATTCCCGTTCCGAGGTCACCTTAACATTGTTCCAAATACGGCCATATTTTAACTATAAAGCTCTCGTTTAAGGACTAAGTGTCCCAAAACACTCCAAATTCTAGAACCGAACATCCCGGCAAACCACAATAGTAGAAATGAACTTATGGGAAGCAGTTAATTGGGGATCGGGGCATAAATTTAAAAAAAATGGCCAGGTCGTTACATCTTCCCACACTTAAACATTCGTTCGTCCTCGAGCGGGCATAGAAAACATACCTGAAGTAGTGAATAGATGAGGGTACTGGCTGCGCATATCCTGCTCGGTCTCCCAAGTCACCTCCTTGGCCGGCTGACCCCGCCACTGGACCTTCACCGAAGCAATGTTCTTTGACCTCAACTTTCTGATTTTCCTGTCCAAAATGGCCACTGGCTCCTCAGCATAGGATAGATCCTTGTCCAGCTGAACTGAACTGAAATCCAACACGTGCGACGGGTCACCATGGTATCTCCGCAGCATAGAGACATGAAATACTGGATGGACTCCGGCTAGGCTGGAAGGTAAGGCCAGCTCATAGTCAACCTCCCCAATACGCCTCAAAATCTCAAAAGGGCCAATAAATCTAGGACTCAGCTTTCCTTTCTTCCCAAACCTCATAACGCCCTTCATGGGCGAGACTCGAAGCAAAACCCGCTCGCCAACCATAAAAGCCACATCACTGACCTTCTTATCCGCATAACTCTTCTGTCTAGACTGGGCTGCACGAAGTCTGTCCTAAATCACCTTGACCTTGTCCATTGCATCCTGAACCATATCAGTACCTAGCAGCCTGGCCTCGCCCGGCTCGAACCAACCCACGGGGGACCTGCACCTCCTACCATATAGGGCCTCAAACGGTGCCATCTGAATACTGGACTGGTAGCTGTTGTTATAAGCAAACTCCGCCAGTGGCAAGAAGTGATCCCATGAACCTCCAAACTCAATAACGCACGCACGGAGCATATCCTCCAAAATCTTAATAGTGTGCTCGGACTGACCATCAGTCTGGGGTGAAACGCTGTGCTCAGCTCCACTTGAGTACCTAACTCCTGTTGTACGGCTCTCCAGAACCGTGAAGTGAACTGAGTGCCTCTATCTCAAATGATGGAACTGGAATACCATGCAGCCGAACTATCTCCCTGATGTAGATCTCCGCCAGTCGCTCCAATGAATAAGTAGTGCTCACCGGTATGAAATGGGCGGACTTGGTCAGCCGATCCACAATAACCCAAATGGAATCAAACCTCCTAACAGTCCGTGGAAGCCCAGATACAAAGTCCTTGGTGATGCGCTCCCATTTCCACTCTGGAATCTCAATCTGCTGCATCAATCCACCCGGACGCTGATGCTCATACTTCACCTGCTGGCAGTTGAGGCATCTTGAAACATAATCAACTATATCACTCTTCATCCGCCTCCACCAGTAATGTTGTCTCAAGTCCTGATACATCTTCACGGCACCCGGATGGATGGAATACCGCGAGCTATGGGCCTCTGCTAGAATCAGCTCTCGAAGATCATCTACATTGGGCACACAGATACACCCCTTCATCATCATAACCCCATCATTCCCAATGGTAACATCTCGAGCATCACCACGCTGAACCCTATCCTGAAGGACAAGCAAATGAGGGTCGTCGATCTGACGCTCCCTGATGCGGTCAAATAGAGAAGACCGAGAAACCACACAAGCCAGAACCCGGCTGGGCTCCGAAAGATCCTGTCTAACAAACTGCCTGGATAAAGCCTCAACATCCATCGCCATAGGCCTCTCCGAAGCTGGTAGATATGCCAAACTCCCCAGACTCTCTGCCCGACGCCTCAAGGCATCGGCAACCACATTAGCCTTGCCTGGATGATAGAGAATAGTAATATCATAGTCCTTCAATAGCTCCAACCATCTCCTCTGACGCATATTCAGGTCCTTCTGCTTAAGCAAGTGCTGCAAGCTCCGGTGATCGGTGTAGATCTCAGAAGGAACCCCGTATAAATAATGACGCCAAATTTTCAAGGCGTGAACAATGGCGGCTAGCTCCAAATCATGAACAGGGTAATTCTTCTCATGCACCTTCGGTTGTCTCGACGCGTAGGCAATCACCCTACCGTCCTGCATCAATACCGCACCGAGTCCAACTCGTGAGGCATCACAATATACCGTATAGGACCCCGAGCCTATAGGCAACATCAATATAGGGGCCGAAGTCAAAGGCGTCTTGAGCTTCTGAAAGCTCGCCTCACACTCATCTATCCACTGAAAAGGGGCACCCTTTTGGGTCAATCTGGTCATAGGTGCTGCAATCGAAGAGAACCCCTCTACGAAACGACGGTAATAGCCCGCCAAACCAAGGAAACTGAAAATCTCAGTAGCGGAGGAGGGTCTGAGCCAACTCTGCACGGCCTCCACCTTCCTCGGATCTACTCGAATACCATCACTCGACACCACGTGGCCCAAAAATGCCACTGAACTCAACCAGAATTCACATTTAGAGAACTTGGCATAAAGCTGCTTCTCCCTCAGAATCTGAAGCACTATCCTCAAATGCTGCTCGTGCTCATCCCGGCTCCGGGAATATACTAGAATATCATCAATGAAGACAATCATGAACGAGTCCAGATAAGGCCTGAACACATTGTGCATCAAATGCATAAAGGTTGCTGGGGCATTAGTCAGCCCAAAAGACATCACGAGGAACTCATAGTGACCATACTGGGTCCTAAAGGCAGTCTTCGGGATATCTGGCTCCCGAATCTTCAGCTGGTGATACCCAGAGCGCAAATCAATCTTAGAAAACACATGTGCGCCCTGTAGCTGGTCAAATAAATCATCAATACGGGGCAAAGGATACTGGTTCTTCACTGTAACCTTGTTCGGTGACGATAGTCAATACACGTACGCGTAGAGCCGTCCTTTTTCTTCGCAAAACAATACGGGAGCACCCCAAGGCGAAACAGCTGGGTCGAATAAAACCCTTGCCCGATAACTCCTGTAACTGATCCTTCAACTCCTTTAACTCGGGAGGAGCCATACGGTAAGGTGGAATAGAAATGGGGTGAGTGCCGAGCAACAAGTCGATAGCAAAGTCAATATCTCGTCGGGCGGCATGCACGGAAGATCGGCTGGAAATACATCCGCAAAGTCACGTACCACGTGAGACGAGAATCAATAGAGGGTGTCGATGCGGCGTCCCGCACATGAGGCTAGATAAGCGACACGCCGCTTCTCGACCGTACGGCTGAGCTTTGAGAAAAGAAATAACACGGCTAGGGGTGTGATCTGAGTACCACTCCGCTCGATACGTGGAATGCCGGCATAGCCGGCGTCACGGTCTTGGCGTGACAATCGAGAATAGCATAATGGGGCGACAACCGGTCCATGCCCGGAATAATATCAAAATCGACCATCCCGACAACAATAGATCCGCTCCGGTCTCAAAATCACAAATGGTAATCAAACACGACCGATATACACGATCCACAACCAAAGAATCACCCACCGGAGTGGAAACATAAATGGGGGCACTCGAAAGAATCCCGAGGCACACCGGATGAGAAGCAAAGTAAGAAGACACGTATGAAAAAGTGGAACCGGGGTCGAATAGAGCCGATGCCTCCCTGTGACTAACCGGAATAATACTGCGATAACGGAGTCGGATGCGACGAGCTGCATCGCGATCGGGGAATAGCATAGAATGCGGCCGTCCCCCTCTCGAGGGCGGCCTGCGGAACTACGACCCCCGCCCGCGGGCGCTGGGCGGGGTGGAGTGGCGATTGGAGGCTGGAATGATAGCTCGCCGGCCACGAGAACTACGGCGAGGGCTGCGAGGGCGATGAGGGGCTCCCTCCTGCGCACGGGGCACTCGCGACCGGATGGCGGTATCCCCGCACCCAAAGCAAGCTCTTGGAGGACACGGTGGCTGTGGTGACCGGCCTCGCCCCCGCTGGTCGACCACGGAAGGACCCGCGCGAGGAGGTGCGCGCGGAAGCGGGGGATCGTAATAAGGCTCCCGAGGTCTTCGGAAGAGGCTGGAGTGCTGCTGGGGCGCGAGCGATGTTGAGTGAGCGGTCGGCCGGAATAACCACTGCCAAAACGACCGGCTGCTGAACGGAGTGCGGGCACCGGAGAAATGGCCCGACTCGCGAGACCTCTTGGCCTCTCTGTCTCCCCGCTCTCTAGGGAGCATACTCTCGATCCTCGCGGCGATGCTAGCGCTGGCGATAAGATATATCGTGTCTCCGACTCTGCGGCCATGCTTCGGACCGGATCGGCGAGAATCGGAGCCCTCGATAAATCTCCGCACTCTCTCCGGGACCGTGGCTACCAAGCCGGCGCATGCACTGGCTGAACGGGTGAGCGATAGCATGCTGCGATGCTAACATGGAGCCACGTCGCAGCCGCTCAAACTCGGCGCCGAGAATCCCTAAAGCTGCGTGGAACAAACTCCCTCGAAAACGGATGCGAAAAGCTGCGTCCGGGTCGATGAAGCGGACTCCTGCCGGACTATCCGACTCGTACGTGCGCCACCGATCATAAGCGGCCCCACGAAGAAAGGAGTGAAGGAAACCCGGCTGGTCTCCGCAATCCCCATAGTACGAAGAATACGATGACACTCGTCCAGAAAACCCAATGCATCATCCTGAAGCCAAACCACTAAACACTGAAGGGTCATATTTCTTGAACCTCTCCAATCTCTGTTGCTCGTCCTCAGAGGCAGCTGGTCCACCTCCAGGCTGTGCTGGGGCGGCAGGAGGCATAACCATAACCTCTGGAACCTGTCCCACTGGCACACGCTTCTCAGGTGTAACGGCTACAGGAGTCTGGGCCCCTCCCCCGGCATGGAATGTAGCTGCGACGAGAGGAAGCAATCCTGCCTGAGCTAAAGTGGTATACATACTCATGAACTAGGCCAGGGTCTCCTGTAGTGCTGGAGTAGTAGCAGCTGTAGTCGGTGTACCAGGTGCCTGCGCTCCAACCTGGTCTACCTGTGGCACCTCAGCGGCAGCGCGCGTGGGTGCTGTGGCTGCACCTCGGGCGCGTCCTCGTCCTCTACCTCGTCCCCGGCCTCTGATGGCGGAAACAGGGGGCGAGGGTACCTGATCGTCGCGAATAGCCCGTGTCTTCACCATCCGTGAGAGAATAGAAATCAATAGTTTAGATTTTTGATGCCAAAAATGTCGCACGACAAGGAATCCAAAGAAATGAAGAGTTTCCTAAACAGTTACATAGCCTCTCGTAAATAAATACAGACGTCTCTGTATTGATCAGCGAGACTCTAAGTAACCGGTACGTGTCCCGTGACTCCTATGAACCTAGAGCTCTGATACCAACTTGTGACGACCCTAGTTCACCAATCGTGAACCTGTCATGACGGCACCCAGTCTACGAGACTAGGTAAGCCTAACACGCGGAATATACCAGTTTATGAATATTTAATAAGAATTAGCAGAAAATAAGATGAAAGGAATGCAATCCGTGCCGCTTAGCACATACACCAGTCAAATACGCTGTTTAAAACACTACCAAGACCCGGAATCCCACGGGTAACACAGACTAAAAGAGATCATACAATTGTAGCTCTATGTAAAAGGAGTATCTAACAACGGAATGAAGGAAAATCATCTACTAGCACTAGAATAGAAGGAAGGCCTCCGGATCCGCGGACGTAGCAGATCATACCTCGAGGTCTCCCAAACGATGCTGAATCCTGCCTGATGCACCTGGATCTGCACAACAAAAGTGTGCAGAAGAGTAGCATGAGTACACCACGGCGGTACTCAGTAAGTGCCAAGCCTAACCTCGATGGAGTAGTGACGAGGAAGGTCAGGGCCCTACTAAGAAAACAATAATACAATGATAATAACAACGATAAGCAGTTTAAATGAATAATAAATTTCCGAACTAGCAACAATAAGATGATTACTACAATCGTCTACAATTAAGCTAACAACGAATAGCCAACTCAATAAAACAAGTCCAGGACCTGTAGGAATCGAACCCACGGTCCCATTGATAGTACCTCTGGGTCTCCGGGAATCGAACCCGCAGCCCATATCTCAATAAATAATCAATAACTCGGGATCTCGGGAATCGAACCCGTAGTCCCTACCAATAACTTAGGATCTCGGGAATCGAACCCGTAGCCCCTACCAATATCACGCCGGGTCTCTGGGAATCGAACCCGTAGTCCCTACCAATAACTCAGGATCTCGGGAATCGAACCCGTAGTCCTTACCAATAACTCGGGATCTCGGGAATCAAACCCGTAGTCCCTACCAATAACTCAGGATCTCGGGAATCGAACCCACAGCCCTGGGTCTCCGGGAATCGAACCCGCAGTCCACAAGCACAACAAATAAAGGAATCCACAAAGAGATCAATTATGCTTAACTATAACTTCACCGAAAAATAGTGCCAATAATTATCAAGGAGTTCAAATAAGGCAATGAGGCAACTAAACAGTTAAGTACTACCTAATCATGCTTTCCTAACCACTACCGGGTAAAAATATCAAATTAACAGCCAAAGACAGGAATATCGCTCATCGAACATTTTAAATAAAGTACGTGTTCAACAACCAGCGCATGTACACGCCCGTCACCTCGCGTACAAGGCATTTAAACTATCACATAATATCCTAGGGGTGAAAATTCCCCTACACGAGGTTAGACAAGTCACTTACCTCGACTCCGGTACAAAACCGCTATGAAACAACTCTCTTGCCGCGAATGTCGGCCTCCACAAGTGTAGAATCTGATAAAAATCAATAGAATCACATCAAAATAGGCTAATTGGGCATTACCCAATCAAAATAACTCAAAATACACCAAAACCCACAAGTTGCCAAAACCCGACTTTCGGTACGCTTATCGAAAAATCACGAAAGTTATATTTTCGGAACCCTTGTCTCAATACGAGTCTAAGCATATAAAGTTTATCAAATTCGGACTCCATTTGCCCACTCAAAACCTTGATTTTCTAAAGTTCAAGCCTAGGGTGAAAATCCCCATAAAACACCCCAAATTCCTCCATTTTCATGAGATAATTGCATAATGTTGTCAACAATAATCATAATTTGAGTCCATAGTTGATTACCTGAAGAAACCCCTTGAATCTCCCTTCAAAATCGCCCAAATCGCCCTTTAAGCCGAGCCCTCAATGTTTGGAATTGTTTCTGAAATTTCTAACTTCTGATATAATTAACTCTCTGCGATTTCCGCTTCTGCGGACAAAATTCCGCTCTTGCGAGCCTGTATCTGCAACCAACTGGTCGCTTCTGCGATCCCAGGCCTAACTGGCCAATCCCGCTTCTGCGAGAAAAGGACCGCTTCCGCGCGTCCGCTTCCGCGATTGGACAACCGCTCATGCGAGAATTTCCGCTTCTGCGGACTCGCTTAAGCGAATTTCCCTCCGCTCCTGCGGATTCTCACTCCTCGACCCAAGGTCGCTTCTGCGACGAGTCTTCCGCACCCGCGACTCCGCCTCAGCGGAAGAGGATCCGCCTCTGCGAACCCAGGCGCTCCTGCGCCCCAAGTTCCGCTCCTGCGGACTCGCCTCTGCGGTCCCATTTCCGCAGGGGCGAAAACGACAGAACAGAAGGCCCAACCTGCAATTTTCCATGTTTTCCTTCCGTTTACCCATCCGAAAACACTCCGAGGCCCCCGGGTCCCCAACGAAAACCACCAACATACTCCAAAACATGATACGAACTTATTCCGATCATAAAAACACGTCTAACAACATCAAAACCCATAATTCACATCGATTCAAGCCTAAGTTTCTTCAAAACTTTCAAAACTAACATTCGATCCAAAACCCAACCAAACGACGTCCAAATGACCCGAAAATTTGCGGACATATCCAAAATCACATAACGAAGCTACAGAAATTGTCGGAATTCCATTCCGACCCCCGGATCAAAATCTCACCTATCGTTCGGATTCGCCAAAATTTCAACCTTCGGCATTTCAAGCCTAATTGAGCTACGGACCTCCGAAATACATTCCAAACACGCTCCCAACCACGAAATCACCTAATGGAGCTAATGGAACCATCGGATTTCCGTTCCGAGGTCGTATTAACACTGCTTCGGTTACGGACCATTTTTTAACTTTAAAGCTCTCATTTAGGGACTAAGTGTCCCAAAATACTCCAAGTTTCAGAACTGACTCTCCCGGCAAACCACAATAGCAGAAATGAACTTAGGGGAACAGTTAAATTAGGGATTGGGGCGAAATTTTCTAAAACGACCGGTCGGATCGTTACAACTACCTCCTCATGTGGCCAAACTCACCACACTCATAACAAGCACCTGGTGCTGGAGAAGGGAACTGAAGGGCAGAAGAACCCTGAGCTGAATGGGCATATGCTGAGCTCTGAGCTAGGAGGGCACTATGTGAAGACAGGCTCTACTGGATACCCTGATGACTGCAGCCTAAAGACGCCCTATGATATTCGGGATGAGCTGGCTGGTGAGGCCTGAAAGAATGACCTCTACTCTGTTGAACCTGGCCCCTAGACGGATTACCACTAAAGCTACCCGGAACCACGAGGCCTCTTGGCCTCCCGCTCCTCTCTCTCTCGGCGACGATCCGCCTCAATGGAGCTTGCCATATCTACAACCTGCTCAAAAGATGATTACAGAACTCTCTCTCTGGTCATAAGAATACGGATGGAGTAGTTGAGGCCATCAAAGAACCTCCTGATCCTCTCCCTATCAGTAGGGATCATCCATGTGGCATGCCTAGCCAACTGTGTGAATCTAAGCTCGTAATGGGTCACAGATATGTCGCCCTAAACCAACCACTCAAACTGGCGACGCAGCTCCTCGTGACGGGACTGTGGTACATACTTCTCTAGGAAGAGAGTAGAGAACTGCTGCCATTAGAGAGGTGCTGCTCCTGCAGGCCTACGCCTCTCAAACTCCTCCCACCAATCAAATGCGGGACCAGTAAACTGAAAGGTAGTAAATGAAACTCCAATGGACTCAAGAATACCAGCCGTACGCAGCATCCTCTGACACTTATCCAAGAAACCCTGGGCATCCTCGCCCTCAGCGCCACTGAAATGGGATGGCTGAAGTCTACCAAATCTCTCAAGACGACGCTGCTCGTCGTCGGGCATAGCCTAAACCATATGCTCTGGAGCTGGTGCAGCTGGAGGAATAACCGGTGCAACCACCTTAGCGGGGACTGCCTCTGGCGTCTGAACTCCCTGAACAACCTGCTCAGGTGTGCGAGTTGCAGGGGTCTGCTGACCACCCCCTGTCTGAGATGTCGCTACAGTAGCAGTAGCTGATACTACCTGAGCCAAACCGGAACACACCGATAATATCTGGGCAAGAGTCTCCTGAAGACCAGGAATAGCAATAGATACAGTCTGGGCCTGAACTAGGGCTGCTAGAGCATCAACCACTGGGGGCTGCTCCTGAACAGGTACAACCGGCGGGTCAGCAGGCACTGCCTCAGCTGCCCTACCTCTACCTCTAGCACGACCGCGCCCACGGCCTCTAGCAGGTGGCAATGGAGGTCGTCCACCTCGTCCTGATGCTCGCATTCTCGCCATCTGCGAGAGAATAGAATATAAAAGTTCAGTTCTCATAACAACAAGATTGCACCATAGAGTTCAAGAAAAGTGAAGTGTTTCCTAAAGGTTCGCAGCCTCCCGAGGATAAGTACAGGCGTCCCCGTACCGATCAACAAGACTCTACTAACTGGCTCAAGACTCATGAGGCCTAGTAAACCTAGGCTCTGATACCAACTTGTCATGACCCCAAATCCGGTCGTGATGGCGCCCAACACACTGCTAGGCCAGCCCGACCAATCAACAATAATTACGAAGCTATGAGCTCGCCTAATCCCATTTAAGCATAAAAAGTTATAAGACGACTGTGATAGATATATCAAAACAGGGAACCAAGTCCCAACACATGCCAACTCGCATAGACCGAAGGGTCAAGAGTCATGAGCCTCTAAAGAACATAAGTGTAATAAGGTTTACAACAAAACTTAGTGCGGAAAGAAATGACAACATGAAATGAAAAGATAGCTAGAAGGGGAGTCAGGTCCTGCGGATGCTGCAGCTACCTCGACTATCCCGCACAATGCCTCTGAGCGGCTACCAGATCAGGTCCGCTGAGAGGTACCTGGATCTGCACACAAGGTGTAGGGAGTAAAATGAGTAATGCTAGACTCAGTGGTAATAAACAGGGGTAAGATAGCATAGATAAGAAATCCACAATAAAGCACTATGTAAAGATGTAACCAATACCCCGTAATAGTTCAATATAAACAGTAGAGAACCAACAAATATCAACAACATAGTATAACAACTAGCAGATGTAGCTAAATGCAATGCAATGCATGAAATGACCGCTACGGCGCATAACCCGATCCAACTTGGGTACTCCTGCTCACTGTGGGGGTTCAGACTCCGGAGGGGCTCCTACAACCCAAGCACGATATCATGAATATACGCTGCGGCGCGCAGCCCGATCCACTACCAGTCAGCTAATATGCAAATGCAGCCTCGCAGGCTCAAAAGTAGTTTTGAAAACTCTTTTATCATTTTTCAGTTGAAAACAGTAAATGTCAAGTTTCAGAAGTTGGAAATATCATGATAATAGTAATAGCTACGGACTGGTAGTAAAACTAGTATGTCAATGCCACAAGACGATGCTAACGATCCTCGCGGGATCCAATAACTGGCTCATAGCCCACAAGTACTCAACCGTCCAAGAAGGAGGTTCAACGGCTCAAGAGTAGCCAATATCACAATATAGTATGCAACCATCCAAGAAGGAGGTTAGACGGCTCAAGAATAGCCAATATCATAACACAGTACCAACAAGTCGGACTAAGCCATAGTCCCCAATCACAATCGACCCCGCACTCACAAGAGAGTACGTGTCTCGCCGCTATACATCGTTACAAATTGGTATACCAGGGTTTCAAACCCGCTGGTAATCACCCACATCTATTACTCACCTCAATACCGCTCGACGACTAGTCCGCGATGCCCTTGCCACGAGAATCAAGCTCCGCACACGTAGAATCCGATCAAATATAGTAGAAACACATCAAATTAGGCCAATGGAATGATACCCAGTCGAAACAACTCAATTTACACCAAAATTCACAAAGTTGTCAAAACCCTAGCTCCGGGCCCACATTCCGAAAATTTACGAAATTCACATTTCTGGAACCCTCGTCTCGCCACGAGTCCATACATATAAAATTTATCGAAATCGGACTCCATTTGCCCATTCAAATCAAACATTTTCTAAAATTTTGGGCCTAGGGCTCAAACCCACCTTTAATCTTCCATTTTCAGAGAAATAACCAAGGGTTTCATGATAAAATGATGTAATTAAGCCACAAAACTTACCTCCGACGAACACCCGATGATTTCCCAACAATCTCCCGTGAGTCTCTCTCTCTAGAACTCAAAATTTGTGCTTTGGGGTGTGAAACCCGCGACTGGTTCTGTTCTGGTTTTTAATTCACTACTTGGGATTTTAACTCTACGCGTTCGCGATGTCCCTTACGCGAACGCGATGCCTTGATCCTTTCCTTCATCACGAACGCGACATGAAGTCACGCGTCCGCGAAGGCCATTCTCCCCAGCCCCGGATTTTTACTCTACGCGAACGCGTCCCAGTCCACGCGAACGCGTGGCTTCTCTTTTTCCTCTTATGCGAACGCGATGCTCACAGCCTTCCTCTTACGCAAACGCGAATGCAATGCTCATTTTTCCTCAGCCTACGCGAACGCGGGCCTCGCCCTCGCGAACGCGAAGGCTAAATTTCTGCACACTGATCTGCAATTTTACAGCAGATTTTTAAGTTTCAAAAATGCCGGATGATGGTCCGGATTCACCCCCGAGGCCCCCGGGACCCCAACGAAAACCACCAACATACTCCAAAACACGATACGAACTTGTTCCAATCATAAAAACACCATCCAAAATATCAAAATCACCAATTACACACAGATTCAAGCCTAAGTTTCTTCAATACTTCCGAAACTAACATTCAATCAAAAACCCGACCAAACGACGTCCGAATGACCTGAAAATTTGTGGACATATCCAAGATCACATGACGAAGCTACAGAAATTGTCGGAATTCCATTCCGACCCCCGGATCAACATCTCACCTACCGTTCGGATTTCGCCAAAATTCAACCTTAGCCAATTCAAGCCTATTTCTACACCGGACCTCCAAATTCAATTCCGATTGCTCCCCTAAGTCACAAATCACCTCCCGGAACTAACCGAATCATCAGAATCCGATTTCGAGCCCTCTAACTAAATAGTCAACTCCGGGTTGACTTTCCATATTCAAGTTTCCTTCAAAAAGGCTATATGCCTCATTTTCAATCCAATTCACTCCTAACTCACCCGATAGACTCTAAAACTGATATAAAAGTATAAAACATATAATCACAACATAACGGGGTGGTAATTCCCGTGACGACAGGCCGGATCGTCACAGTAACTTATTAAATTATGTATTGATTTGACAAAAACGGAAATTACCGTAGTGACACTATAATTCATGTAATACCAAAATAAGTTAATCAGATAAATTCTTGTATAGAGCATAATCTATACGTACATTTAATCACGTGTAATAAAAGATTGGGTTATAATAATGGGCATTGTAAACCTCAGACTACTATAACCCCTAAGTTACGTTACATCAACTACAATAACATATTTCATAAAAGTTTAGATTAGTGTATACTAGGGCTTTTATTACATATGCTTATAACTTGTTTTGGGAAACAAGTTATACCAGTACATAGAGTCTTTGTCATACACTACAAGAAAAAGTTTTATTTTACATTTAGGGACGAGTTAATAATCTTGTCTCTAAAAGTATATGAATTGGGACGATATTATATTGTGATCCTTAATTTTGTACTCTATTGCGAAGGTACTAAATTTGGTCCCTAAAGAAATTAATAACTGGTCCCAAATGATATTAATAGTGTCAATAGGGGCGATGAGCGGGAGAAGTGCCGCCAAATATAATATTAAAATATTAAAAAAATTATTTTTCTAAAAAATAGGCGCCAAAACTAATATCTTAAAATTAAAAATTCCCAAAAAAAAAAAAACTCTCTGTTTTCCCAAAACAAATCTCCCAGCTCTACCCTAGTTTCTAAAAATCCACACATATGTCGTCCGCCTAGATCTCTATTCACAACTCAAGACCTGTGTTTTCTCAAGTAAAGGTTGCGAATTTGTTGGTTTGTGAATCGCAGGTCTACCTAGTTATCTATCAACCTCGTTCGATTGTGAATCCCAGGTATGCCTCATCTTGTGAGTTGCTCTATTTCTTCTCTAAGTCGGAATTATCTTTATTGCTTCATTTTATTCAACTTCTTCTTCCTCATGTTATTGTTCTTCTTCTCTAACATTAAATTTGATTTCTCTGAAGTGTATTCAAGTTTGTTGCATGTGTCTGAATATTATGTTTCATACAAAGTGAATATAGAAAAAAGCAAAATTTCATGAATAACATATTTAATTTTATGTTATGAGTGTTGAGATTTAATTTTCGTGTATTCGATGACGGAACAACAGACAGACCATACAACCATTATTTACCTACAAGTATAAGCAAATACCCAAAAAAAGTAATTTAAAAAGATTCAGCCAAAAAAAGCAATGAAATCATGAGTTAAGGCTTTTATTAGGCTCGTTAATTGCAATCACTTTATGCCGAGTCATTATACACTTGATGTAGATCTGAAGGATGTTGTTAGTGTCGATGTTCTTCTATTTCGTGATAAGAGGGTTCCTGCTGCTAAGAAAGCTATAGCTCGGCTTGAGGAAAGGTTTAAGACCGGGAAATATCGTTGATTTGTTAGTAAGCTTAGGTTCTAATGTCTTGATTTTTACTTTAAAATTGAGGTTTTGTCTCTGTTATTGAAGAGATCAACTTGAAATATTGTTATTATTATCTAATAGTAGTACTTAATGTGAGTTTGTTGTCTTTGAAAATTTTCTTAAAATGAAGAATATCCAGATTTGCTTTTAAAAAAAAGTATTGTTACTCTTATTGAAATTTTTATTTTACCTCTACAAAGATTTAAAGTAAATGCATTTATATCGTAAGAAATTTTAACAGTGTATTCACAAATATATTTCTTTCATATAACTAATCTAGGGAAATATGAGTGTGTGTCTATAAGAAGAAAGAAATAGCAGGGAACATGATTATGATACATGTTAAGAACTTAGGGAAATTCACTACCAAGCAGTCTTTTTAGTTGCAGTTGATATTTGGGATGATCTTTTGTCATAAACTATATTATTTGCACTTATTTTGGATTTAAGTACTTACTTCGATCTCGGGGCGGGCCAGAAGGAACCATATATACATGTTTTAGGAAATAGCATCTTAATTACAAGTTATTTTATAATATTTTATTTATCTTAGTGCCAACTTATTGTACATTGTAATGCATTAGTAGGAAAAAAAGGAGCCTAATCTCCTATTGCGACCTTAGAGTTCAACAAACAATTATGTACATTTAATCGTAATAAGTATTGTGTATCTTAGTGTTTTTCTTATCTTTTATATTTTTTTAATCTAATTTTTATCTACTCTCCAAGGTTATGACACCTAGTAAGCAATGGATGGAACTTGTTGATAATCGACTCAATGAAGCCTACTTAATCGGCTCGATGAAGCCTACTCAATGATGCGGCAAACACTTTGTGTTGGTAGTTGAAGTAAAATCAACATATGGAAACAGAAATATTTTTTTCTAGAAAAGATAGCACCTCCAAACTGGTAAGTCAATCCTTCTAAGTTCAAAGTCAAAAAGATGTGGTTTTGCAAAGTTACTTGGTGAGGGATGTCCATACTTCTTACTAATGCGAAAGCTAGGGAGTCTCAGAAAGAACATTACTGTTAGCAACAGATAGAGGTATTTGGCAAGGTTGATGCAAAAATAAGTAAAGCATTGGATGAACTGTCAGTAGTAGAGCAGAGGTCTGTCTTACACAAGCTAAAATAGATAAAAGACTGAATCTGAAATTGAACTTCCAAGGAAATTAGTATTAAAAATAGAGCCACCTACAAACGTAGATTGTTTCATCTGGGCTACACTTTTTCTAAACCTTGTTTGACTCAGAACCTTTGCAAAAGGGATATGCAACCAATAAACAAATACTACAACATCTCTATTCTGGGTCTTTCTCTTGTTTAATGAAATACTTGCTTACAATATGTATGAATGTTTGGGTTTGTATATTTTTTTGTACTATGCTATTATTCAAGTCCATCTGAATGAGTATTCCCAAAGATATTGTTTTGTTATTTATGTTATATTCATCATGTTCCAAAATATTTTTCATTTATGTTATGAAAGATCCTAAATATGTATTTTGAAGATTTTATCAAATGGAGTTTTGCATCGTCTGCTCTCTAGTTGTACCTTCATGCAACAATAACTAACAATATGGAGCAGCTTATCAAATTTAGTGCTTGCATATTAGTTTGAACAGTGCATTATATTTCCACATCAGAAAATTTCTATGATCATCATGATCATATTTGAACAGTGCATTATTTATATTTTAATGCATTACCTCAGTGGATATTTTGATTATCATAGGATAAATTTGAAGAGTTGACGTGATTGATCATCTTGATCATATATTGGGATGGATGAAAGAGTTATGGAAAAAATGGAAAGGATGCTTGCATGCCAAATATGTGAAGCATTATTGTTAATTTATGATTCTCTAAGTTTTCGTATAGGTATTTGCAATACTAGATAATGTGTAAAGCGTCTTTGTATTTGTGTAAATTGGCAGTACGAACTTTTGCTCTCTTTCTTTATTATTTATGACGGTGGCGTTCGAGCCGGCTTGCACACATTTTGATTATTCCACTAGGTACGGGCTACCTTCCCAGCATATCTGCTACCTTCCACTAACACCATGTATCTCCTACCTCCCACCAGTACCGAGATACCTGCTACCTTCCACCATCACAGGTACCTGCGACCTTCCACTAGCACAAGGAGGTGTTAACTCTGTCCATCAAGGCTTAGGCAGATAGAGACTTTTCCTCATTGCATTCTCTACTCGATTTGGAGTACATGGCAATTAGATTTAAACTTTGAACCCAATCCTAAATATCAACTGAACACAAGATCCAGAGATTCTATGTAGTATACTCTTCTGAGACCATATACTCTGCACATTCAGTATCGTCTTGTAGCTTGTAATTCTAGCTTTATTTTTGAGGCACTATATGGTAATGTTCGATCTTATAATTAGGACGACATGTGAAGCATTATTACTGATGTAGTTCAAAAGTTTTATCTGGGCTATCATTTCTGACTTTTCACATCTTAGGGGCATTAAAAATGCTGGTGATAAATAATGCTTTCCTGGTTGCATTATTTGCACTAAACCCCTTATTCGTCAATTAACAACAATTAGATGGGGTGAAAAGCGAGTTCTTCCTCCCAAGAACTTTGATCTTGCTAGAACCAGTGTTTCTCAGATGATAAAAAACATTTTTGTCTTGCCGAACGGATCAGTGCACAAGTTACTGAAACTTCAAATGAGGTAGAAAAAAATGCAAAGCCACTGAAAGGGAAGACCACAAAAGCTGTAAGGTGTGCACTGCAGGAAGCTCAAAAAGCTGCAAAAGCTGCTGGAAAAGGTTTCAATCATCTTCCCTATTAAGTTAGGAAAGCAACCGCTATACGTTATCTTTGCATAGGGGAGTAGGGTGGAAACAAGTTTTTTAAAGTTTACTTCTTTGTGATACAACTTCTGTTAACTAGTTTGTGTCTTTATTATTCAGACCTCATCTGGGGCTAACTTGTCTAGCGAAAGAATTTGTAATTGTTCGTTTCTTGAATCATATGATTTGCTGCTTACATACTTGTACAACGTTGTGATTTCTATGAAACGTTTCTCTTCTTCAGCAATCCCCACCTTTTCCAGTTGCTTGTGCTTCTTTATTGTTTATGGATGCCTCCGTTTATTGAATGTGCTGCTTTTGAAACATCAATGTTGTTGTTTGATTGTCATGCTTGATAGTAGAATTGATAGAAAAAACAAAGAAGATAATAGAACTGATAGAGGATAGAGTATATACTTGTTTCACTTTTTTTTTTTGCGTTCTTCTTGAAACATTGGGGATTAGAGTGAAACTACATTAAATGGAGCAAAATGAATATTGAAGATTCATTAGTCAAACACTAGTCCATGACTAGCTCAGACTTGAAGGCATAGTAGTAATAGTTGTTCTTGCTTTCTTTTTTGAAAATTGAGACAAGGTTTATAGTTGTGACTTGTGACATTACCGTAAGAAGATTTCTGAATAGTGAGTACATCATGGTAATTAGAGTTTCCAAAAGCTGTATGTTAATTAAAGTTAGGTCAGAAAATCATTTTGCGGAGTCATTAAATCATTTTTCTGAAAATTTATTTTATTTTTGGATCATATATAGGTGGAGAACCATCTGGGGCAAAGTTACATGGACAGTCTAGTAAACCTACTAAGAATCCCTCACAAAAGAAAGATGGTGGGCCCGTGATATCATCTATAGTTATTTCTGAGACAAAAGGAGGTGACCGACCACTAGAGAAAGATCGCAAGAAAGATGTACCTGCTCCTAGGATACAATTTGATGATAAGAATCGTATTGAAAAAGCTAAGAAACGTGCAGTAGTTAAAAAGACTGAAGCTAGAAATAGGGTAGAACTGTTTCGGCATTTACCTCAGTATGAACAAGGAACTCAGCTACCTGATCTTGAATCAAGGTTTTTCCACCTTGACCCTATGCATCCTGCAGTTTACAAGTTAACTTCCACATGCATCATGTCCCATTTTTGATTATTTCTGCTTTGAAATGGGAACATTTCACAGAAGTAGTTGTCTAAGATACTAAGCTTGTCATTGAGGACTTTATTCAGCAAGTAACAAGGAGAGATACACATTATCATCTGTTGTCAGATGCACTAAGACTGTATTGTCACCGGACTGCTGAGATCCCTGCTGTTTTGACTTTCACTATGCCTCAGTCCCAACCTAATTTGAGTCAGTATATGAATATTTATTTTGCTTTGAACTTGTGTCATTTTGTTACTCAATAATTTAAGTTTCTCAAACTCTAGATATCCCCTACAGTTTCTATGGACATACAAATCTCTAAACAAACTAAAAAGAACTTTAGCAAACATTGAATGATTGAACCTAATGGAAGTGTACTAGTATGACAAAACCTTAAATCTCATAAATGTGTATTACCTAGATGGAGTTTTTTCTTTCTTTCCTTTTGATATTTTCACTAAGTTTGTGTGAATTTCGGGAAATTATAAGTCTTTTGAGATAACTTCATTCGGTTCGTCCCATTTTAAACCTTCCAATCACTATTGTAACTTGTACCACATCTGCCGATGGATACATCTGGAGATCTAAGTAGTACATGGCTAAACCATATCAGATTATCTTCTCTCATTTTATCTTCTATATTTTCTTACTTTAGGAAGCAGATGCTCTAACTACTGAGCTACAGGTTCTTTCCCTAATTTTATCCTCTATAATTTTCTTACTTTAGGTTAATTTTATATGCTTTATGATATCATTATACCCAATTATTTTTTAGTTAAAAATTTGAATACAACTACTAGTTTTAGTTTGTGATTAAATGTGAACTTAAAGGATTGTTAATTCTAGTATGACACTAAATGGTTTAGAAATGTCACATGTCTCCATGATTGTTTGTGAACTTCTTACCAGGTAGGACTGCATGTGGATGTCTATCAGGCTCTTAAGAATATTCCAAGGGAGTAGACAAGAAAGAATGGGAGTGATTAGTAAATGAATATTTTTCTTCACAAAGTTTTCAGGTACGCCCAGTGATTTAATATTTTTTTTTGCGAAAGCATCTGTAGTTTGATTCACCTCCCTAGCACCATATACCTTTTTTCAGCTATACATAGAATCAAACCTAAGTATACTATTTAAGTTTATTTTAATAATTATATTTAAGCTTATTGTTTCACAAAGGCGAGAAGCAACATGAATGCAACAAATCGATCTAAGTTGAAAATGCTTTATCACATTATTAGCAAACCTATTCGAGAGATAATTTATCAAAAGGCAATTATATAAGATCTCTATTTTTTTTAAAGAAAATATTTACGAGGTGTCTTTTGACATGTTTATGTCACAACCCAAATCCGGTCGTGATGGCGCCCAACAATTAAGCTAGGCCAGCCAGACCAACAATTACTTATCACACGAATATCAGTCCCAAATGGACATCCCAAGAATAATATATGAGTCAAAGAACTCCAATAATAATAATAATGAACAAAATACTGAGAAGTGCGAAAACAGTTGACACTCCCAAAGATCTGGAGTCACAAGTCTAAAGCCTCTAACAAACCCCAACAGAAATAGAGAATACTGTATGGAAATACTCAAGTCTGAATATAAAATAACAACTGGAAAGAGGAGGAGAAGCTAGGTTCTGCGAACTTCGGCAGCTACCTCAGCAACTCGGTATGACTCTGCAAAAGCTGGAAATGCCTGTCTACTGCTCCTGAATATCTGAGTCTGCACACAAAAGGTGCAGGGAGTAGGGGTGAGTACTAAGTACTCAGTGAGTAATAAACATATAAAAGCAGCTAAAAGTAGGAAATCCACAGAATACCACAATATGAAGCTAAACTACAGTCCGAATCTCCTACGAACTAGCATCAACAGTACAATATAGCTACCACAGAATAATTTAACAAATAAAGATGCAATGCAATGCACATAACCGCTACGGCGTGTAGCCCGATCCATTTAACGTCGACGGCGCTCGCTGGGGGTGTGTACAGACTCCGGAGGGGCTCCTACAGCCCAAGCGCAAATATCGCTGCGGCGTGCAGCCCGATCCTCATATCATAATAACCGCTGCGGCGTGCAGCCCGGTCCATCCTCAGTCCACAATAATCCGATAAGTCACAAACAGCTCAAATTTCTTATTTCCAGGTTCCAGTACACAATTTATGAAAATACTTTTAACTTTTATTTAATTTTTGCAAAACCGGTGACTTAGCATTTCAATACTGTGATTTCAAATTCCAGGACTAAGATCGGTGATTAAGCAAGTATAGCTATCACATATATACTATCCCCTAGGGATACTACAGGTCGGCACAAGGCCCCAAACAAGGCTTACAGCCCACAAATATGTCATACATAGTGTATTTCCATCACTAATAGCATATTATACATATTCGGGATGGACCAAGTCTCAATCCCCAGTCACAACCAATCCCGCACCTGCCACGGAGTGCAAGCCACGCCCTACTAGCGTCACAATGTGCTAAGCTGGGGTTTCGAACCCTCAGGCTACCATATACACAAACTACTCACCTCTAGCCGGTCGTAGACTTGTCCGCAATGCCTTTTCCTTTAGAATTCGCTGCCTCGCGTGTAGAATCTATTCAAACCACAATAATTATGTCATTTACGGGTCAAAGAAACATAACCCATTTCAATTTACATGAAAAATGCATAAATACGCTAAGTTGGTAAAAACCCAACCCCGAGCCCGCTGTCCGAAAAATTCAGAAAATTATACCAATGCGATCCTCGTCTCGCCACGAGTCAGTGCATATAAAATTTATCGAAATCGGGGTTCGAATGGCCTTTCAAAACTCAAAATCTCGCTTTCAATACCCAGGCCACAATTCTTCACAATTTCTACGCAAATTCATGAAGATTGATGTTAATTCTACCATAAAATTATGTTTTTGAGTCAAGAATCTTACCTCCGATGATTACTCATTGAAATCCTAGTGTTTTCCCATGAGTTCTTCTCTCTAGGGCTCAAAATTTGTGTTTTGGGTGTGAAACTCGCGACTACACTGGTTCTGCAATTTAATTTCACTACCAGACTCATTTGATCTACGCGTTCCGATGTCCCTCACGCGAGCGCGATGCTCTGCATAATTAACTCATCGCGAACGCGACGCCCAGTCACGTGTCTGCAAAGTTCATTTCCCACCAGCCGCTGGGTTTCTTCTACGCGAACGCGTAGGTCCTCACGCGAACGCGAGGCTTTGCCCGCTTCTCCTTCGCGAACGCGACCCTTCCTCACGCGAACGCGATGCTTTAGCTGCCTTGGCCTTCGCGAACGCGACTGCCTCCACGCGAACGCGAAGGCTTAATTCCTGCTGCACTGACCTGCAATTTTCTGCAGGTTTTTCCAAGTCTAAAATGCCCGGTTGATGGTCCGAATTCATCCCGAGGCCCGGGGGACCCCAACGAAAACCACCAACATACCCCAAAACATGATATAGACATGTTCCAATCATAAAAACACCCTCATAAACATCCAAATCACCATTTTCACAAGGATTTAAGCCTAAGTTTCTTCAAAACTTCCGAAACTAACATTCAACTCAAAACCCGATCAAACGATGTCCGAATGACCTGAAAATTTGCAGGAATATCCAAAATCACATAACAAAACTACAGAAATTGTCGGAATTCCATTCCGACCCCCGGATCAAAATCTCACCTACCGTCCGGTTTTCGCCAAAATTCAACCTTAGCCAATTCAAGACTTAAACTACACCGGACCTCCGTATTCGATTCCGATTGCTTTCCTAAGTCATAAATGATCCCCCGAAACTAGTCGAATCATCAGAATCCGATTTCGAACACTCTAACTCAATAGTCAACACTTGGTTGACTTCCTATATTCAAGCTTCCTTCAAACATGCTATTTGCTTTATTTTCAACCCGAATCACTCCTAACTCACCCGATATACTCTAATACTGATATATAAGTATAAAATATGTTAATGCAAGGTAACATGGTGGAAATTCCCGTAACGACAGGCCGGGTCGTTACATTATCCCCAACTTAAGCAAACGCTTATCCGCGAGCGGGTTAAGAAACATACCTGAAGTATCAAATAAGTGTGGATATCTTCTCTGCATCTCCTGCTCAGTATCCCAAGTTGGTTCCTCCACGGGACGACCTCTCTATTGCATTTTCACTGAAGTTATGTCCTAGGATCTCAGCTTACGAACCTGTCGACCCAAGATGGCTACTGGCTCCACATCATAAGTCAAGTCCTCATCTAGCTGTATCGTGCTGAAGTCTAACACATGAGACGGGTCTCCGACATACTTCCGGAGCATGGATACATGGAACACCGGGTGAACTCCCGACAAACTAGGTGGCAAAGCAAGCTGTAGGCCACCTCCCCAACTTTCCGAAGCACCTCAAAAGGTACAATGAATCTTGGACTCAACTTCCCTTTCTCCCCAAACATCATAACGCCCTTCATAGGCGAAACCTTCAGCAACACCTTCTCACCCACTGAATAAGACACATCCCGGACCTTCCGGTCCGCATAACTCTTCTGACGCGACTGAGCTGTGCGAAGTCTCTCCTGAATCACCTTTACCTTGTCTAAGGAATCCTGGACTAACTCTGTCCCAAACAACCTAGCCTCACCGGGCTCAAACCAACCGACTGGAGACCTACACCGCCTCCTATATAAAGCTTTATACGGTGCCATCTAAATGTTGGACTGATAGCTATTATTATAAACAAACTCCGCAAGAGGCAAGTAATTAGCCCATGAACCACCGAAATCAATGACACAAGCACACAACATGTCCTCCAATATCTGAATAGTACGCTCAGACTGCCCATCCGTCTGTGGATGAAATGCTATGTCAGCTCTACCTGTGAACCCAACTCTCGCTGAAATGTCCTCCAGAACTGAGTACCTCTGTCTGATATAATAGAAATGGGAACTCCATGCAATCTCACAATCTCACGGATGAATATCTCTGCCAACCGCTCTGAGGAGTATGTAGTACACACTGGAATGAAGTGAGCTGACTTGGTCAGCCTATCCACCACCACCCAAACTGAATCAAACTTCCTCGCTGTCCGAGGGAGTCCACTAACAAAGTCCATAGTAATCCTTTCCCACATCCACTCGGGAATATCAATACGCTAGAATACACCACCAGGTCTCTGATGCTCATACTTGACCTGCTGACAGTTTAGACACCGTGCCACATAGCTCACAATATCTTTCTTCATGTTTCTCCACCAGTAATGATGTTTCAAATCCTGATACATCTTCGCGTCTCCTAGATGCATAGAATACCGCGAGTTGTGGGCCTCCTCCAATATCAACTCACGAAAGCCATCAATATTGGGCACGCATATCCGACCCTGCATCCGTAATACACCATCACTATCAATAATGAACTCTGTCCTTAAGGACAAGTAAGTGTGGATCATTATACTGGCGCTCTCGTATACGATCATATAAAGAAGAACAAGCTACTACACAAGCCATCGCCCGACTGGGCTCAGAAATATCCAGCCTCACCATCTGATTAGCTAACGCCTGAACATCAACTACAAAGGGTCTCTCCCCAACTAGAATATACGCCAAACTGCCCATACTAATGGCCTTCCGGCTCAATGCATCAGCCACTATATTGGCCTTCCCGGGATGGTACAAAATAGTAATATTACAGTCTTTAAGAAATTCAAGCCATCTCTGCTACCTCAAATTTAGATCTTTCTGCTTAAACAAATGCTGAAGGCTACGGTGGTCTGTATATACATCACAAGATACACCATATAGGTAGTGCCTCCAAATCTTCTAGGCATGAACAATAGCAGCTAACTCCAAATCATGAACATGGTAGTTCTTCTCATATGGCTTTAGCTGATTAGAAGCATATGCAATAACTCTACCCTCATGCATCAACACACAATCGAGCCCAACTCTAGAAGTATCACAATACACCGTATATGACCCTGAGGCTGATGGCAGCACAAGTACGGGAGCTGTGGTCAAATCCTCCTTGAGCTTCTGGAAGCTCTCCTCACATTCATCGGACCACACAAACGGAGCATTCTTCTGTGTCAACCTAGTCAACGGTGAAGCAATAGATGAGAAACCCTGAACAAACCGGCGATAATAGCCTGCCAGGCCGAGAAAACTCCGAATCTCGATAGCTGAGGAAGGTCTGGACAATTCTGCACTGCCTCGACCTTCTGTGGATCAACCCGAATACCATCACTGGACACTACATGTCCCAGAAAAGTCACAGTATCAAGCCATAACTCACACTTAGTGAATTTTGCATAAAGTTTCTCTTCTCCCAACCTCTGCAATACTACCCTCAAGTGTTGTGCATGCTCCTCCTGACTGCGTGAATATACCAAAATATCATCAATAAACACAATCACAAAAGAATCAAGGTACGACCGAAATACACTATTCATCAAGTGCATGAATGCAGCTGGGGCATTAGTCAACCCGAAAGACATCACCAGGAACTCGTAGTGCCCATATCGCGTTCTGAACGCCGTCTTCATAATATCTGAGTCCCTGATCTTCAACTGATGATAGCCCGATCGAAGATCAATCTTAGAAAATACACTAGCTCCCCGGAGCTGATCAAATAGGTCCTCAATACGAGGCAATGGGTACTTATTCTTCACTGTTACCTTGTTCAGCTGCCTATAATCAATGCACATTCTCATTGTGCCATCTTTCTTCTTCACGAACAATACCGGTGCACCCCAAGGTGACACACTCGGGCGAATGAAACTCTTATCTAAGAGTTCCTGTAGCTGTTCCTTCAATTCTTTTAACTTCGCCGGTGCCATGCGATAGGGAGGAATAGAAATGAGCTGAGTGCCCGGCACCAAGTCAATACCAAAGTCAATATCCCTGTCAAGCGGCATGCCCGGTAGGTCTGCTGGAAATACATCCGAAAACTCCCTCACAACGGGGACTGAATCAAGACTGGGTGTCTCAGCCTCAACATCTCTAATGAAGGCCAAATAACATAAACAACCCTTCCCAATCATTTGTTGGGCCTTTATATAAGAAATCACCCTGTCGGACACATAATCAGTCAAGCCATGCCACTCGATCCTCGGATTACCTAGGATAGCTAGTGTGATTGTCTTGGCATGACAGTCTAGAATCGCATGGTAAGGAGATAGCCAATCCATGCCTAGAATCACATCGAAATCTACTATGCCCAGTCGTAATAAATCAACTCGGGTCTCCAGACCCCCAATAGTAATAAGACAGGATCGATATACCCGATCCACAAGAATGGTATCCCCCACTGGGGTAGACACATGTACGGGCAAAGCAAGAATACCACGGGTCATACCCAAATGATGTGCAAAATAAGTAGAGACATAAGAATAGGTGGATCCGGGATCAAATAAGACAGAAGCATCCCTGTCGCAGACTGAGATAGTACCTGAAATGACCGCATCTGAAGCACTAGCATCCTTCCTATCCGGAAGAGCATAGAAACGAGCATGGCCTCCACCGTTATGATCCTCGCCCCTAGGGTGACCTCTGGATACCTGGCCACCAGTCCTAGCTGATTGTGCTGGCGCTGAGGAAACAGGAGTAGAAGATGAGGGCTGATCCCTCTGCTGAGACCGCCTACGAAGCCACTGAGGACACTTTCTCTTGATATGGCCCAAGTCGCCGCACTCAAAGCAACGGCCCGAAGATGGAAGAAGGTGCTGCTGAGGACCCCTCGCTGTAGATGAATCTTGTGCTGAGGAAACAGGGGCGGAGCTCTGAGCTGGAAGAGCACTCAATGCAGGCTGAGTCTGCTGACGGCCCTGCTAACCCTGATAACCCTGATGGCCCTGACGACCACGATCTGATGAAACTCCACTGGACTCTGCACGTCCAAACTAATGAGACATGAAAGAACGACCCCTGCTATGCTGAGGTTGGCCCCTAGATGGAGCACCACTGTAACTGCCAGTACCACGAGGCCTCTTAGCCTCTCTCTCCTCCCGCTCTATGCGGCGATCTGTCTCAATATGACGCGCAGCATCAACCACCTCCTCAAAGGTAACTACCGAAGCTCTCTCTCTAGTCATCAATATACGGATGGGATAAATAAGGCCATCTATAAATCTCCTCTGAATCCTCTCTCTATCTGTAGGAACCATCCACATGGCATGACGAGCCAGCTGTGCGAATCTCATCTCATACCGAGTAACCGTCATGTCTCCCTGCTTCAGCCACTCGAACTGACGTTGCAGCTCCTCTCTTTGAGACTGAGGCACATACTTCTCCAAAAATACCATCGAGAACTGCTGCCTAGTGAGGGGCGCCGCCCTAGCGGGCCTACGCCTCTCAAAATCCTCCCACCACTGAAATGCTGGACCTGTGAACTGAAAAGTGGTAAAAGCAACACCGTTGGACTCCAGAATAGCCGCAGTGCGAAGCATACGCAGACATTTATCAAGAAAACCCCGGGCGTCCTCGCCCTCAGCACCACTGAATGCCGGAGGATGTAGCCTCTCAAACTTCTCCAGACGATGCAGATCATCATCAGGAATAACTGGAACCATATGAGATGGGGATGGTGCAACAAGTGCAGCTGGCTGAGCTGGAGCTGCCCCAGGAGCCTGTATACCCTGAACTACCGGCTCGGGTGTGCAAGCCACGGGGGTCTGATTCCCTCCCCCTGCCTGTGAAGAAGCCGCTGCCGTAGAGGCTGCAACTACCCGAGCCAAGCCAGTGTATACTGATAGAATCTGAGCCAAAGTCTCCTGAAGACCCGGTATCACAATAGGAATTGCCGGTGCCTGAACCTGAGCTGTCGGAGCGTTTGCAGCTAGAACCTGATCCTGAACCTTGGCCACCGGTGCTGGAATCTGACCCTGAGTCTGGTCCGCTGGTGGGTCAGCATGTGCTGGTACTGCTGCCCTACCTCTACCACGACCACGGCCTCTGGGTGCCAATGGTGGTCGTCCGCCACGTCCGCCACGTCCGCTAGCACGTGTTCTCACCATCAGCGAGAGAATAGAATAGGAGAAAGTTTAGTTTCACGATAACATAAACCGCACGATATGAATCCAAGAAAAGTGAGGTTTTTCCTAAAGTTATGTAGCCCTCCGAGGATAGATACGGACGTCTACGTATCGATCCGCGAAAGCCTACTAAACCAGCTCATGACTCGCGAGTCCTAGTAACCTAGGCTCTGATACCAACTTGTCACGGCCCAAATCCGGTCGTGATGGCGCCCAACAATTAAGCTAGGCCAGCCATACCAACAATTACTTATCACACGAATATCAGTCCCAAATGGACATCCCAAGAAGAATATATGAGTCAAAGAACTCCAATAATTATAATAATGAACAAAATACTGAGAAGTGCGAAAACAGCTGACACTCCCAAAGATTTGGAGTCATAAGTCTAAAGCTTCTAACAAACCCCAACAGAAATAGAGAATACTGTATGGAAATACTCAAGTCTGAATATAAAATAACAACTAGAGAGAGGAGGAGAAGCTAGGTTCTGCGATCGTCGGCAGCTACCTCACCAACTCGGTATGATTCTTCAAAAGCTGGAAATGTCTGTCTGCTGCTCCTGAATACCTGAGTCTGCACACAAAAGGAGTAGGGAGTAGGGGTGAGTACTTAGTACTCAGTGAGTAATAAATATATAAAAGCAGCGCTGAAAGTAGGAAATCCACAGAATACCACAATATGAAGCTAAACTACAGTCCGATCCTTATACGAACTAGCATCAACAATACAATACAGCTACCACAGAATAATTCAACGGATAAAGATGCAATGCAATGCACATAACCACTACGGCGTGTAGCCCGATCCATTTAACGTCGACGGCGCTCACTGGGGGTGTGTACAGACTCCGGAGGGGCTCCTACAGCCCAAGCGCAAATACCGCTGCGGCGTGCAGCCCGATCCTCATATCATAATAACCGCTGCGGCGTGAAGGCCGATCCATCCTCAGTGCACAATAATCACATAAGTCAGAAACAACTCAAATTTCTTATTTCCAGGTTCCAGTTCATAATTTATGAAAATACTTTAACTTTTATTTAATTTTTGCAAAACCGGTGACTTAGCATTTCAATACTGTGATTTCAAATTCTAAGACTGAGATCAGTGATTAAGCAAGTATAGCTATCACAAATAAACTATCCCCTAGGGATACTACAGGTCGGCACAAGGCCCCAAACAAGGCTTACAACCCACAAATATGTCAAACACGGTGTATTTCCATCACTAATAGCCATATCCGGGATGGAGCAAGTCTCAATCCCTAGTCACAACCAATCCCGCACCTGCCACGGGGTGCGAGCCACGCCCTACTAGCGTCACAATTTGCTAAGTCGAGGTTTCGAATCCTCTGGCTACCATATACACAAACAACTCACCTCTAGCCGGTCGTAGACTCGTCCGCAATGCCTTTTCCTTTTGAATTCGCTGCCTCACGTGTAGAATCTATTCAAACCACAATAATTATGTTATTTACGGGTCAAAGAAACATAATCCATTTTAATTTACATGAAAAACGCATAAATACGCTAAGTTGGTAAAAACCCGACCCCGGGCCCGCTGTCCGATAAATTTAGAAAATTATACCAATACGATCCTCATCTCGCCACGAGTCCGTGCATATAAAATTTATCGAAATCGGGGTTCGAATGGCCTTTCAAAACTCAAAATCTCATTTTCAATACCTAGGCCACAATTCTTCACAATTTCTACCCAAATTCATGAAGATTGATGTTAATTCTACCACAAAATTATGTTTCTGAGTTAAGAATCTTACCTCCGATGATTACCCATTGAAATCCCAGTGTTTTCCCGTGAGTTCTTCTCTCTAAAGCTCAAAACTTGTGTTTTGGGTATGAAACCCGCGACTACACTGGTTCTGCAATTTAATTTCACTGCCAGACACATTTGCTCTACGCGTTCGCGATGTCCCTCACGCGAACTCGATGCTCTGCTTAATTAACTCATCGCAAACGCGACGCCTAGTCACGCGTCCCCGAAGTTCATTTCCCCCCAGCCGCCGGGTTTCTTCTACGAGAAAGCGTAGGTCCTCACGCGAACGCGAGGCTTCGCCTGCTTCTCCTTCGTGAACGCGACCCTTCCTCACGCGTACGCGACTGCCTCCACGCGAACGCGAAGGTTTAATTCCTGATGCACTGACCTGCAATTTTTTGCAGGTTTTTCCAAGTCTAAAATACCCGATTGATGGTCTGAATTCATCCCGAGGCCCCCCGGGACCCCAACGAAAACCACCAACATACCCCAAAAGTTGATACGGACTTGTTCCAATCATAAAAACACCCTCATAAACATCAAAATCACCATTTTCACATGGATTCAAGCCTAAGTTTCTTCAAAATTTCTGAAACTAACATTCAAGTCAAAACCCGATCAAACGACGTCCGAATGACCTGAAAATTTGCAGGCATATCCAAAATCACATAACGAAACTATAGAAATTGTAGGAATTCCATTCTGACCCCCGGATAAAAATCTCACCTACCGTCTGGTTTTCGCCAAAATTCAACCTTAGCCAATTCATGGCTAAAATTACACCGGGCCTCCGAATTCGATTCCGATTGCTCTACTAAGTCATAAATGATCCCCCGAAACTAGTCGAATCACCAGAATCCGATTCCGAGCACTCTAACTCAATAGTCAACTCTAGGTTGACTTCCCATATTCAAGCTTCCTTCAAACACGCTATTTGCTTCATTTTCAACCCGAATCACTCGTAACTCACCCGATATACTCTAATACTGATATAAAAGCATAAAATATGTAAATGAGAGGAGGAGTCCTGGGCTATATTAGTAAGGCCTGGACAACATGTGTAGACGCGTTTTCCCCAGTGGACCAGCTGGGGAGGAATAAATCCTTGCGGGTGGGTAGCCCAAAGCGGACAATATCTACACAGTGTTGGGCCGGGTTGTTACAGTTGGTATCAGTACCGACCCTCTGGAGTACGATGGGTGGGTACTCACAACGAGGACGTTGTGTCCTTGTTGGTGGGGTGAGTGGTATCAGCGGGTAGCTGTAGCTCACAAGAGTCCCACATCGGAAATGAGAGGGGGAGTCCTGGGCTATATTAGTAAGGCCTTGGACAACATGTGTAGACGCATTTTCCCTAGTGGACCAGCTGGGGAGGAACAAATCCGTGCGGGCGGGTAGCCCAAAGCGGACAATATCTACACAGTATTGGGCCGAGTCGTTACAGTTTACCTTTTATGTGAAGGGCGGAAAAGATGAGATGAAAGAAATAAAGAAAATAAAGGAATTCTTTGCTGCTCAACAATCACATGTCTCGCCTACGACATCACTCGTTTCAACTGAATGATCACTATTTTTGTCTACTGATCAAGTTAGAAACCATATACCCTGTTTTTAAATTTTTTTGTTGATTTTTGTATCTGTCTTATTGCTATCTCTGTTGCATCCATGAATTTATATTCCTTCAAACTAAAAACTATGGGCAGATGTACTCAACTCAACTGGTACAAATAGAAAAGGCCCGTCCACTAAGTAATGACGCTAGCGAGTAAACTACGAGTTTTATACTCTTGTTTATCTGTCATGTTTGGTGGAGGAAAATTCCCCTCAAACTCCCCAAATAATGGTTCCTTTTTTATAGCAGATGCTCTTAGGAACTTAGGAAGAATATTAACTCATATGTAAGCTAATGCAGAATTAATACTATTCTAAAGAAATTTTAAAAATTAAAAAGAGAGAAGGACGAGAGAACCTGTATTTTGTGGTACAATATATGCTTCAGCAATATAAATTATATTGTGCTGAGGATATTTCTTAATTAACTTTGCCATGTTTTGGGACTCTGAGACTGATTCTCATTTGTAGTAGTATTAACTAGACCAACTATGTTGAAAATACTATTCTAAAAGAATTTGGAGTGGAAAAGCTCTTCACCTTCTTACATAAAGATAAGTAAGACAAGAGGGGAATAGATGAATAATCTCGTAAAGTTCAAAGCAAATTTGCAATTCCTTGCAGCAAAGTAACTGGCAAAAAACTTTCCGACAAATGCCAGAGGTCTTGTTCTTATAGTTTTTGTAAGTTGATCAAGTGTTCATGAATTACACCTTTTTCAGGGGAGTAATAGTTATAAAAACTAAAAGAGATTGACTGGATTTTGTTGTTCCTTTCATATCCTTCTAGTAACTCGAAGTTCTGGTTAACTCGAAGTAACTCGAGGTTGACTAAGAGGCAAAACTGGAGTTATTTAAAATGTGTGCCACCATAAGATATCTAGAGAAAAACTAAGACACATCATGCCTCGGAATTCTTCCCTACAAGTGTCTAGTAGTAATATAATCAACTGAACATTTTTGAAGTGCAATTACTTTGTCTGCCTGTTTTGCTTCTGCCATTGCTTTTCAGTCCTTGAGTAGGTTCATGTACAGATAATTAGTTGTTTCTTGTTTCAACTTTTATGCGTGACTTGTTACTCGAAGAGCCTAAATTGTCAATTCCAACGAATTTCGATGAAGAATGTAGACTTTAACTTTGGAAAAGGCAAAAAAAACATACATAGAAAAATAAGAAGGAAGAAGGAGAATATATTAAGTTAGTTGCACTTTACGCGACACATGATATGTTCTGTTGAACGTAGCTGGACTTAGACAAAATAACAAAATAAACCTTCTCCTCTTCTTTTAATATGGAATCAAAGTTTAATTTACCGTTCCAATACTTTTATAATTAATTTTCTTATATTCTTGTAGCCTTGTTTATGTTGTTGGATAACACCCGATGAATTTAGATTGCTCTTGGGGTAAATGATTTAACAATTCTAGTATAAATTTATATATATTATTTTATCAATAGTTATTCATTGTCTTTTCAAAATTTTGTACTTACAGGTTTTGAAGATTGAAGCTACAACTCAAGATACGAGTTTAGAAGAAACAAAAGCTCATTATTATTTTGCTAGGAATGTTATGTAAAAAATGATATCATACTATCAAAGTCTAGCTCAGGATGTTAGCTAAGTTTTTTTGCTAAGGTGTTGAGAAAATATTGAAACTAAAATTATGGGATGTTAATATTGTAATTAATAACTTTTTATATAGCAATTTGATATTTATTGAAAAATATCAATATTTTGTGACATCGAGCTTTAAAACTACTTGTGGTTAATAAGAGACCGGAAATATGGTCATTATAGTTACTACAATTATTTTAAATAGGGACCAGTGTTGCTCGTCTCTAAAAGATAATCTACAACCAGTTAAAGGTTGGTCTCCAAAATTGATTAACGAACGGAGAACATATATTTTTCATAATATCTTTATCGTCTATTAGGGAGGAGAAGGATGGTCGCTAAAACTGTTTAACAACGGGCAAATACATATTTTTTACAATATATTAATTATCTATAAGGATGAGATATGTGGTCTCTAAAAGTATTTAACGACTAGATTTTTCTCTCGTCTTTAAAAACATTCAACGACCAGGTTTTTTAACTCGTCGCTATTCAGCTTTAGCGGCGGAAGATATTACGACGGGTGGCGACCGACTTTTTCCCGTCGCAATAGCTCTATTAGGACCATATTTTGATCTTTAGGGACGAAATTTATCTTCCTTAAAGGCCGTTTTTCTTGTACTGATATTAGATTGTAGGACCAAAGAAGTTTGGTCCTACAATATTAATAACAGACTAGATATTACTCATTTCTATATATAAACATATGTACTCATGTATATAGTGGTTTCGAGCATATAATTTGTTGATATTTACAACATAAGTCCATAATCAAATATTTGTTATTGGTCCTTTTGCCGAATAAATTAATACCAATATTTTAAATACTAGGATCCCTAATTAGACTATACGTCTAATCGGTGACGACCACATTTAATATTTAACCATTTAAGCTATAGGACAATAGTAGAGCCCAAAATATGGCCTATACATATCCAAATGTTGTAGACGTTATTCATTATACATAACTTTGTTAATGAGATGCTGAAAGTGTATATTTGCTCCCCTATTAAACCCTAAACCCTAAACCCTAAGGAGCACCGTAGGAATTTGTACTACTAATTGTATATCATTAACCCCTCCCAAGTATAATTCATGTGGGGCGTCTACTATTCCAATGATATTTGGGGCTCTACGATTACATAATTACAAACTAACTTGTGTATAACTCTCCCAATCAATTTATATCTATACATATCGTATTAGTATATCTATACCATTGTCCATTTTTACATATAATTCATATGTAAAAACTATGTATTTACTGAATCAACCAGATTTGCAAATCATTGACTATACCATTGTCCATTTTTACATATAATTCATATGTAAAAACTATGTATTTACTGAATCAACCAGATTTGCAAATCATTGACTTTATATTTAGAGGTTATTAATTTAATTATTACATAGATTGGGAGTAATGTAATACGATTGTAGTAGGAAGCATCGGCCTAAGACAACCACATAAGTCCAATGTGGTTGTATCCTGTAACTTCACCAAACGTATGGTCTAGTCTATTGGGTTCAAAATGGACTACATTTTCCGTATAGACTTACGTTACCAGTTTATTGAAGTAATGAAAGTGAAATAGTATTGTTACTAAATAGACTGAAATAATTTTATAGATGTCAATATATGCTCTTTAGAGTTGTCCTATTTAGTATTAAGTATTAGTCTATTACAAGGCATAGACTAATATGTGGTTGAATATAAAGTATTGGTCGAGGCCAATTTAGCATAGTCCATGTCTACTAACTCTAGCGGTAATATTACATAATCTGTTATATATAACCTTAATCATATCTGACTTAGGTAATTTTGTGTTCATATCAGGACTATGCTAAATTGACCTCGACCAGCTTCAGCTATTGTAGTTATGTCCACACGCATTACGATTGTAATTATGTTTAAAGTTGTGGGACTTTAGACGAGAATATGATCAGTAATAGGAACTTTAAAACATATGGCTCAGTATGTAATTACTGATTATATAGTATTACTATCAAATGTATTGTTAATCTTACGTAGTTTAATCTATAATAGTTATATAGACCATTTAGCTAATATAGTTTAATCTATAATAGTTATTATGGGTTACTTAATAGATGAATGTGTATAGTGAATGTACATATATGTTTACATGGACGATGTAAACATAGTTGTATATATACTTTAACAAGTATATTTAGGACATACATTATTTAATATTATACCTTATGAATGATCCCTACGTATTAGTCAATTCTAAATGATTATTTCAAACGAGAAAGATATATAGCTTAAATATTGAAACATCCTCAATGTGCAGTATAGGTACATTTCAACAAGAATCAAGCTAGGTGATCACGTATTTACTGATATCCCTATTTTTTGGTATACTCCACTAGGCCGATGTGTAAATAAAATTTATGCAATAGTGATACATACTCAATAAAGTATTTTTATATATCGTGGTTAACATATATCGTGTTAACCATATGATTGTTCTCTCACTACAATCGTATTAGTCCAATGAACTTATACGATCAAATGTTGCAATCCTATGTATACTAAACATAATTTCAAGCGGAATAATAAAACGAGTTATGAAAATAACAATCATTTTTTGTGATTGGAGTATGTTCAGACCGAGCATACAAGATTTCCCCTAATATTTAGCAAAATTCAAATCAATTACTGGGTTATAAATGAGAACACAATGGACTTATATGGTTGTAGTAGGACACGATGACATTACTTCCAATACGGTGTATAAACGGAAGGTCCTATGACGACAATCGTATTAGTCAAATGGACTTATGTGGTTGTCGTAGGCCGATGCGTCCTAGTATTAGTCATAACAGATTGAGAGTAATGTAATACGATTGTAGTAGGACGCATCGGCCTACGACGACATAAGTCCATTGGACTAATACGATTGTAGTCGTAAGAACTTCCGTTTATATATCGTGGTTGTTATTTAGTAATTGACCGTGAATGAATATGATTTTATTCATATACTAGAACGCATCGGCCTACGACAACCACATAAGTCCATTGGACTAATACGATTGTAGTCATAGGACCTTCCGTTTATATATCGTGGTTATTATTTAGTAATTGACCGTCTATGAATATATGATTGTAGTCATAACAGATTGGGAGTAATGTAATACAATTTCAATCGGATAGTTCTTATTAACTAACACCATTGCTAAAATATTCTTTCTGGAGTTAATACACGGTCAAATGTGAACCAACCACATAATTCCTAACAACCACGATATATAAACGACCACGATAACTGCTTCACATCCCCCACCGTATCTGTGTGCCCAATGCTTTGAGTTTCAGCGTCTTAATGAAATTTACTGCTATAGTTGTTTCCATCTGTTGTTGAAACTCCGTGGTTCCTATTCACATGGACTTATGCGTAAATATTAACCTGGAAATTGGTGTTTTATCTCCCTCTCTTACATTTAACATACATGATATCAGCTATGATAAGTATTCTTAGTAGGACATCCATTTTAATTGGACAACTTTTAAAGAATGTAATGAGACTATACATATTTAAGGTACTAGTTTAGGAATTATTTCAAGGTCATTCCTGTGTCTACTAATTCTGTATTTACACTTTGGTGATTGGTTGTCTTACTAGTGGACTTATGTTCAGTTGTGAAATAAACTGACTATGTCCGTTTATGACTGAATACATAGTTATGTGCCTGGTGTAATAGTAAATACATACAATGGACTTATGATCGTGGTTATACGTAGTAATATTAGACTGTGATTATAATGTATTTTTAGTATAGGGTGGTTATAACACGTTTTTGTAGTCAGATGACTTAAATCATATTTAATACAACAATATATTTATATAATTATATTTCATATCTAAATCAACATTTGACTAATACGATTGTAGTCATAACAGATTGGAAGTAATTTACGAATAATAATATATAACTATTGTACTAATACTATTACTACAATAGTATTAGTCCAATGGACTTATTATGTGGTTATCTATGAATAATTTTAGGATTCAATTAGAGTTATGCCAAAATGGGTACCTATAAAGAAAAATATAATTATACTACAACTATATACTAAATTCGTACATTCACAGTACTATACAAACTATATTTAGTGGTCTAACTTAATATTTATAAATAGTTCTTAAAGTTGTTAGCCACAACATAACAGATTGGGTTGTATAGTTATATTATCCGATATATAATATATATTGTCATTTCATAAAACTTAGGTGATTCCACTGTTGTATATCAACGTTTATTCAAGAATGTACTTTTTTATGTGGTTGTAATGTGGATATATTTTATAATACTCAATAACACTAGGGGACACCTGCACTAAATGTCTTTTGAATATAACCTAGACTATTTATTCAGTATTGTGATCCTAAACCCAATAAAGGATTGTCATATCTGGATGTTCTAGTCCATTTGAATAATCGGATCTAATCATTATAGAGACAGTTGAAGTCCATAAGACCCAAATACAAATGACAGTACTTTACGATCACATAAGTAGATCTCCAGTTGGTTGGTTCGAGGCCGGTGATGCTATATTATTGGGGACCTAGTTGGTCCAGGTGTCGCAATACTAAAATTGGTAAGTAAACATATTATCTAACAAAACAGTGATATAGATTCACGGTTTCATTCATATTTTTCCATTGTAATTAATATTATCTATGAATATACAAGTTTAAAACATATTATACTTTTTTAGGAACGTATTGAAAAAGGTATAAGTCTAATCCAATACAAATGTGTCCACTTGAATATAGATAACTAATTGAAATTACTGATCGTTGGTTAAGGGACAAACTAATTAAACGTATACTAGAAAAATTAGAAATGCAATATTACTGTGATTGTAGCTACAATCGTATTGTCATTTTCAAACGTCACGGAGTATATTGTGTTGTATTTGATTTCATAGTTTACACACACCGGTGAAAAACTGGTAAGTATTGGGCGATATTTAATCCATGAAGAGAAACAATAAAATGGAAGAGGTTAAAATAAAGTTTACTTTTGGATATTTAGGCTGTCACGACCCTAGTTCACCAATCGTGAACATGTCATGACGGCACCCAGTCTCCGCGACTAGGTAAGCCTAACACATTGCAGAATATACAATTTTGTGAACATTAAACAAGAAATAGCGGAAAAACGATATAAATAGGAATGTCATCCGTGCCGCTTGGCACATACACTCGTCAAACACACTGTATAAAAATACCAGCAAGACCCGGAATCTCACATGTAACACAGACCAAAAGGGGAATACAACTGTGGCTCTATATGTCAAGAGTATCTAAAACAACGAAATTAGGGAAAAATATCTACTAATACTATCAGAATAGAAGGAGGGCCTCCGGATCAGCGCACGTAGCAGATCATAGAATGAGGTTTTCAAGGCCTCAGAAGCTCGAAATGATTAATTAAATAAGTGATGACCCTTTGGGTCGTCACAAAAAGTGTGCAGAAGAGTAGCATGAGTACACCATAGCGGTACTTAGTAAGTGCCAAGCCTAACCTCGATGGAGTAGTGACGAGGAAGGTCAGGGCCCTACTAAGAGAACAATAACATAATGATAATAACAATAATAAGCAGTTTAAATAATAATGAATCTGAAATAACAACAATAAAGTGATTGTTGCAACCGTCTACAATTAAGCTAACAACAAGTAACTAACTCAACAAAACTCAATCAGCAGGTCCAGGACCTGTGGGAATTGAACCCACAGTCCCACTCTATAATCAACAATCCAGGAGCTACAGGAATTTAACCCGCGGTCCCAATAACAATATCTCTGGGTCTCCGAGAAGCGAACCCGCAGCCCATGTCTCAATACCTCAAGATGTGTCTCAATGATCTCAGGATCTAGGGGAATCGAACCCGCAGTCCATATCTCAATAATATATCAATAAACTCTGGATCTCCGAGCATCGAACCCACAGCCCTTGGATCTCCGGGAATCGAAACCGCAGTCCGCCAACACAACAAATAAAGAAATGCACAGAGAAAAGATAATATGCTTAACTACAACTTCACCAAAACTAGTACCAACAATTTTCAAGAAGTTAGAATAAGACAATTATGAAATTACACAGATAAATCCTATCTAGTCATGCTTTTCTAGCAAATACCAGGTAAATGTAACAATTTAATCAACTAAGAACAGGAATATCACAAATCAGACAATTCAAGTATAGTGAGTTACAACAACCAGCGCATGTACACGCCCGTCACCTCGCGTCTAGGGGTCAAGGTTCCCCCACACGAGGTTAGACAAGCCACTTACCTAGACTCCGGTACAAAACCGCTAAGAGACAACTCTCTTGCCACGAATGTCGGCCTCCACAGTTGTAGTATCTGATAAAAATCAATGGAATCACATCAAAATAGGCCAATTGGGCATTACCCAATCAAAACAATTCAAAATACACCAAAACCCACAAGTTGCCAAAACCCGACTTTCGGTACGCTTCTCGAAAAATTACGATAGTTATATATTCGGGTTCCTTATCTCAACACGAGTCCGTGCATATAAAATTTATCAAAATCACACTTTATTTGCCCATTCAAATCAATAATTTTCTATAATTTAGGCCTAGGGCTAAAACCCTTCATTAATCCTCCATTAACAGTGAAATAATCATGGATTTCACGATAAACTAACGAATTTAGGCCAAGAAACTTACCCCTGATGATTTCCCGATGATATCTCAGCGATTCCTCGTCAATTTTTGTCCAAAAGCTCTCAAGTTGCTCAAACAAATGGAGGAAAATGATCCAAAAATCGCGGATATACTGCCCAGAATTTTCGTCGGTACTGTTCATGCGCGGACACTGTTCATGCACGTGGGACACTGTTCACTGTTCATTATTCATAAAATGCAGCAGCTTTTTTTAAAAAAAATTGTAGCAGAGCCATTTTGCACCAAAATGGTTCTAACTCCATCATACGAACTCGAAATTCGACGATTCTTTTTCCTATGTCTCCGTAATTTCGATACGGATCCAGTGGTACAAAAAAAAGACTGAATTTGGATCTCATTTGCTCAGTCTAACATCAATTTCGCTTGTTAAACAATTAACTCAGATTTCGCGTCAAAAACCCAATCGCGACTCGATGAAATTAAACCAAAATTTCCAGATCAGTCCTATAATTCATGATTTAAATTCTCGAAGTCTCGAAATCAAATTTAGATCTCTAGAACTAAAAATAGACCTTTGGATCATTACATTTATGCTCAAAACGGCAAAAATCTTCTAAAAATGACTCGTTGGGCATCCGAAACGCATCCGAGACCCCGACCAATAACACCAACCAGTCCCAAAACACATTTCAGACTCGCTCGAGGCCTCAAATCACATCAAACAACGTGAAAATTATGAATTAACCTCCAATCCAAGCTTGATGAACTTTGAAGTTTCCAATTTCTATTTCCGATACCGAAACCTATCAAATCAAGTCCGATTGACTTCAAATTTTGCAGACATATCCAAAATCACATAACGAAGCTACAGAAATTGTCGGAATTCTATTCCGATCCCCGGATCAAAAACTCACCTATCGTTTGGATTTCGCCAAAATTTCAAACTTCGGCATTTCAAGCCTAATTTAGGTACAGACCTCCAAAATACATTCCGAACGTGCTCCTAACCCCGAAATTACCTAACAGAGCTAATGGAACCATCGGATTTCCGTTCCGAGGTCGTCTTAACATTGTTCCGACTACAGGCCATTTTCCAACTATAAAGCTCCCATTTAGGGACTAAGTGTCCCAAAACACTCCAAATTCCAGAACCGAACCTCCCGGCAAACCACAATAGCAGAAATGAACTTAGGAAAACAGTTAGATGGGGTTCAGGGCGTAAATTTCGAAAACGACCGGCCGGATCGTTACATAGGCAGATGGTTGGGAATTAACCCTTTATTATAGAATATTTGAGGGATTTTATTGACTATGTCACATCTCCACGGGTTCAAGGACAAATACAGTATGACTAATTTTGATGTACATATCAAAAGTGTGATTGTGGCACGAAATGGAGTACCACATTAGTATTTACATAACGTGTTCTTGTTTATTTCTTTATAGACACTTATTACATATATTTGTTATACCTATTAGTATAAGATCGTTTAGTGAATTTTCACGACCACATATCCAAAAATTACGTCTTTTAACCTGTACCATACATTACAAGTATGCATAATACTACCACAATGAGAAAGAGTTATTTATGTATTACGCACATGCAATCGTAACATTATTACATAGCTCAAAGTATAGAATAATAGATGTATTATGTTATAGAACATTGGACTAATATAATTGTAGTAATAGGAACTTCCGTTTATATATCGTGGTTCTTATCTATAATTGGTCAAATATGATAAAGAGACCGGTCGTATTAGTCAAATGGATTTCCCGAATATAATCATTACAGGGCTTATGTGATTTAAATAGCGTAAATTAATATTGAATATTATTTCATTCATATACTACAACAACAGAACGTTGTTGTCTTCGTGATTACAGAATACATCTATCACATACCAGTTGACTATTATAACAAAATGAAATATTGAAACTTATCATCATAATATCTATAAATATACGTAATGCACCGGCCTCTAATCGTATAAATTTTATACTTTTTTATCTATTATAAAATTAATAGATAATTTTATCTTTTCTTTATCGTGGTCGTGAATATAATACTAGTCATAGGAACGTCATAGACGGTCACACAGACGGTATAAACATTATTTTATAGCTGAAATAACATCTCTCACAAAGAATCTGTGTTTCCTATGAATGAACTATCACTTTAGGTATATCAATTTAGGTATGCGACTAAATGTGTTATAAGGATCTGAAACAAATTTTGACAATGCTTACTCCAATTTAACCGCTGAGTTGGAAGTACTCACTTTACTCCTTGCACCATCTTATGCACAATCCAAGAGGGACTAATACGATTGATAACTACCATAGGTTCTTTAACTTGATTAATGCCGACCCCAACTTGTTTGAAACTGAGGCATACTTATTGTTGTTGTTGTTGTACTGAAGGTTAAAATGGATAAATATTTGTATTGTAGGTAAGAGAGAGGTGTACAAATGAGTGTGCTATGTTCCAAGATCGTTTAGCCAATGCAGACGAATCTTACTTTGTCCAGCATGGAAAGAGTAGAGTATAACACTTCTGTAACTTTTTTTTATTTTTTTTTTATTTTTTTGCTTTTGAACGTTGTTTAATTTTTTTTTCCCTCTCTTTTTTGCTTTTTTGGAGGAAAGTGTTGTCTTCATATTATTATATCAAGAGTAATACAGATGTGTGCCATATCAATTTGAGAAATATAGATTACTATACATGTTGTGCCCACGTCGCATTAAAAAATCCTATGACTATAATTTATTGCTACATCATAGATCACAATCATAAATGATATTCGTATTTACTCAGAACTATAAATACGATTGTAGTCATAATAGATTGGGAGTAATGTAATACGATTGTAGTAGGACGCATCGGCCTACGACAATCATATACTAGGACGCATCGGCCTACCATAACCACATAAGTCCATTTGACTAATACGATTCTAGTCATAACAGAATGGGAGTAATATAATACAATTGTAGTAGGACGCATCGGCCTACGACAATCACATAAGTCCATTTGTGTCACGACCCCGAATCCGATCGTGATGGCGCCCAGCGTACTGTTAGGCCAGCCTGACCAATCAATAATAATAACGGAGCTAGGAGCTCGCCTTATCCCATTTAAACATATCAAATCATAAAACAACAGTGATAGATATATATATCAAACAGGGAACCAAGTCCCAAAACATACCAACTCCCATAGACCGAAGGGTCAAAAGTCATGAGCCTCTAAAAGAACATAAGTGTAATAATGGTTTACAAGATACCAAGTGCGGAAAGAAATATCAATACAGAATCAAAGACAGTAGGAAGGAACATCGAGTCATGCGGGCTCTGCAGCTACCTCGAATATCCTACAAGAATCGCCTCGAACAACTACCGGATCACTGCTGAGAGGTACCTGGATCTGCACACAAGGTGCACGGAGTAAAATGAATACTGCCAGACTCAGTGGTAATAAACAGGGGTAAGACAGTGCAGATAAGAAATCCGCAATAAAGCACTATGTAAAGCTGTAATCAAATACCCTGTCACAGAATCAATATCAACTGTACCTGTACCAACAAGTACCAGCAAAATAGTATAACAGCTATCGGATGTAGCTAAATGCAATGCAATGCATGATATGACCGCTACGGCGCGTAGCCCGATCCAATTTGGGTACCCGTGCTCACTGTGGGGGTTCAGACTCCGGAGGGGCTCCTACAGCCCAAGCACAATATCATGAATATATGTTGCGACGCACAGCCCGATCTACTATATATACCGCTGCGGCACGCAGCCCGACCCACTACCAGTCAGCTAATATGCAATTACAGCCTCGCAGGCTCCAGAGTAGTTTTGAAAACTCTTTTATCATTTTTCAGTTAAAAACAGTACTATCAAGTTCCAGAGGTTGGAAATAACATGATAACAGTAAATAGCTACGGACTGGTAGTAAACTAACATGTCTATATCACAAGACAATGATAACGACCCTCGCGGGATCCAATGACTGGCTCGCAGCCCACAAGTATACTCAACCATCCAAGAAGGAGGTTCAACGGCTCAAGTGTAGCCAATATCACAATATAGTGTGCAACCATCCGAAAAGGAGGTTCAACGGCTCAAGAATAGCCAATATCATAATACAGTATGCAACCATCCGAGAAGGAGGTTCAACAGCTCAGGAATAGCCAATATCATAATACAGAAACAACAGGTCGGACTAAGCTATAATCCTTAATACACAATCGACCCCGCACTCACAAGAGAGTACTTGTCTCGCCGCTATACAGCGTCACAAAGTGGTGTACCGGGATTTCGAACCCGCTGGTCATCAACCACATCTATTACTCACCTCAATACAGCGCAACGACTACTCCGCGACGCCATTGCCATGAGAATCGAGCTCCACACGCATAGAATCTGATCAGATACAGTAGAACCACAACAAATTAGGCCAATGGGACGACACCCAATCAATACAACTCAATTTACATCAAAATTCCCAAAGTTGTCAAAACCTAACTTTCGGTACACTTCTCGAAAAATTACGAAAGTTACATATTCGGAACCCTCATCTCAATAGGAGTCTAGGCATATAAAATTTACCAAAATCGGACTCCCTTTGCCCACTCAAATCAATGTTTTTCTTCAATTTTAGGCCTAGGGCTAAAACCCACCTTAAATCTTCCATTTACATAGAATTAACCAAGGATTTCATGATAAAATGATGTAATTAAGCCACAAAACTTACCTCCAACGAATCCCCGATGAATTTCCAGCAATTCCCATGAGTCTCTCTCTCTAGAACTCAATTTTTTGGTGTTTTGGGGTGTTAACCCGCGACAGGTTCTGTTTTGTAATTAAACTCACTGCCAGCAAAATTCCTTCATCGCGTTCGCGATGCCCCTCACGCGAATGCAATACCTTAGCCATTTTCTTCATCGCGAACGCGACATGAAGTCACACATCTGCAAAGACCATTCTCCCCCAGCCCGGATTTTTCCTCTACGCGAACGCGTCCTAGTCCACGCGAACGCGATGCTTCGCCTGTTCCTTTTAAGCGAACGCGGCATGATTCCTCGCGAACACGATGGCCAACTAGCCCCAGCCTACGCGAACGTGGCATTGACCTCGCGAACGCGATGCATTACTGAACCTGGCCTACGCGAACGCGGGCCTTACCGTCGCGAACGCGAAGGCTAAATTTTCTGCAATTCTTCTGTAATTTTCCAGCAGACTTTCATGTTCCAAAAATGCTGAATGATGGTGCGGATTCACCCCGAGGCCCCCGGGACCCCAACGAAAACCACTAACATACTCCAAAACACGATACGAACTTGTTCCAAGCATAAAAACACGTCTAACAACATCAAAACCCATAATCCACATCGAATTCAAGCCTAACTTCCTTAAAACATTCCGAATTACACATTCAATCCAAAACCTAATCAAACGACGTCCGAACGACCTGAAAATTTGCGGACATATCCAAAATCACATGACGAAGCTACAGAAATTGTCGGAATTCCATTCCGACCCACGGATCAAAATCTCACCTACCATTCGGATTTCACCAAATTTTAACCTTAGCCAATTCAAGCCTATTTCTACAACGGACCTCCAAATTCGATTCCGCTTGCTCTCCTAAGTCATAAATCACCTCTCGGAACTAATTGAATCATCAGAATTCGATTCCGATCCCTCTAACTAAATAGTCAACTCCAGGTTGACTTTCCATATTCAAGCTTCCTTCAAAAAGGCTATATGCCTCATTTTCAATCCAATTCACTCCTAATTCACCCGATAGACTCTAATACCGATATAAAAGCAATTAGCACATAAATGCAAGATAACGGGGTGGTAATTCCTGTGACGACGGGCCGGGTCATCACAATTTGACAAATACGAATGTAGTCATAATAGATTGGGAGTAATGTAATACGATTGTAGTAGGACGCATCGGCCTACGACAACCGCATAAGTCCATTGGACTAATATGATTGGGAGTAATGTAACACGATTGTAGTAGGAAGCATCGGCCTATGACAACCACATAAGTCCATTTGACTAATATGATTGTAGTAATAGGACCTTCCATTTATATCGTAGTTGTTATTCCATTTGACTAATACGATTGTAGTCATAACAGATTGGGAGTAATGTAATACGATTATAGTAGGACGCATCGGCCTACGACAACCACATAAGTCCATTTGACTAATATGATTGTAGTAATAGGACCTTTCGTTTATATATCGTGGTTGTTATTTAGTAATTGACCATCTATGAATATTATTTCATTCATATACTAGGACGCATCGGCCTACGACAACCACATAAGTCCATTTGACTAATACGTTTGTACTCATAGGAACTTCCGTTTATATATCGTGCTTGTTATTTAGTAATTGACCATCTATGAATATGATTTCATTCATATACTTGGACGCATCGGCCTACGACAACCACATAAGCCCATTTGACTAATAGGATTGTAGTCATAGGAAATTCTATTTATATATCGTGGTTGTTATTTAGTAATTAACAATCTATGAATATTATTTCATTCATATACTAGGACGCATCGGCCTACGACAACCACATAGTAGGACGCATCGGCCTACGGCAACCACATAAGTCCATTTGACTAATACGATTGTAGTAATAGGACCTTCCGTTTATATATCGTGGTTGTTATTTAGTAATTGACCGTGAATTAATACGATTTCATTCATATACTAGGACGCATCGGCATACGTTCATACTAGGACGCATCGGCCTACGACAATCACATAAGTCCATTTGACTAATACGATTGTAGTCATAACAGATTGGGAGTAATGTAATACGATTGTAGTAGGATGTGTTGGCCTACGATAACCACATAAGTCCATTTGACTAATACGATTGTAGTAATAGGACCTTCCGTTTATATATCGTTGTTGTTATTTAGTAATTGACCGTGAATGAATATGATTTCATTCATATAGTGGGACGCATCGGCCTACGACAACCACATAAGTCCATTGGACTAATACGATTGTAGTAATAGGACTTTCCGTTTATATATCGTGGTTGTTATTCCATTTGACTAATACGGTTTTAACAATACAAATGATCATCATTCGTATTGGCGGAAGAGCGTCCTAGACAGAATATAAACGGGAGTAGAAATTCAATCAGTGATTATCCAAAGACAAGCATTGTTCTAATACGATTGTAGTCATAGGAATTTTACTGGGTAATAGTCATATGCTGCTAATAGCTAAACTAATATTGAATGAACTTAAATAGTGGTTCATATCTAGCCACTTATTCAATCGATTTGGACGTATTCCCATAAAGTTTATGGCTTAGGTTGGCTATTTGTTAAATAAGTGTGATGACCCGGCCCGTCATCATGTGAGTTATCACCCTGTTATCCTCTTTATATGCTTGTTAATGTTACAATATGCATGTGGGGTGAGTTTGAGTCAATCTGGGTCGAGTTTGGTTGGAAATGAGACAAATAGTCTCTTAGAAGAAGGAATAGTTGAGAAAAGTCAGCTGGATGTTGACTTGTAAGTTAGAGAGCTCGAAAATGAATTTTGATGATCCGGTCAGCTCTAGGAGGTCATTTATGAGCTAGGAGAGCGATCGAAAATGAATTTGGAGATCCGGTGTAGTTTTAGGCTTGAATTGACTAAAGTTGAATTTTGGTGATATCCGATCGATAGGTGAGATTTTGATCCGGGAGTCAGAATGGAATTCTGACAGTTGCAGTAGCTCCGTCAGGTGATTTTGGATGTGCCAGCAAAATTTCAGGTCATTCGGAGGTCGTTTGGTCGGGTTTTTGATCGAATGTTGGTTGCGGAAGTTTAAATGAAAACTTAGGCTTGAATTCGCTTGGATTCGATGTTTTCCGTGTTTAAGGGCGTGTTTTTATGATTGGAACAAGTTTGTATCGTGTTATAGAGTATGTTGGTGGTTTTCATTGGGGTTCGGGGGGCCTCGGGATGAATTCGGAGGTCCAAACGGACCATTTTTAGCCTAAGCGAGCAACTGATCTGCTGCAATTTCTGCAGAAGAATTTTGTTCTTCGCGTTCGCGTAGGCGTCCATGCGTTCGCGAAGCGTATGGGAGAGTTGGGGATTTTTGTTCATCGCGTTCGCGAGGTGAAGGACGCGAACGCGTAGGGTAAGGCCTGGTGAGCATCGCGATCGCGAAGGCAGGCACGCGTTTGCGTAGGTCTGAGGCGGTTGGTCGTCGCGAACGCGGCTGAAAGCCACGCGTTCGCATAGAGGAAAATTGAGGGCTGCTGCATTGTTCCTCGTGAACGCGTGAGTGTCACACCTCCCTTTTTACTACCCTTTTTAGTTGAATTCCCGATTAGGAGAAAAGGGTATACCTTAGTGTTTCAAATACCCCGGGAAGGATATAATAACAATGAGGAAGCAGTTTTTCCAAATAAAGGACAATCGATCTGGGATTTTGTTTAATTTTCAGAGTCACCACTTGGGAAGATAATAGTGTCCCAAGTCACCGGTTATTCCCGAATCCGAGGAAATTGACTCTAGCACGGTCGCTCAACTGTCATTTTCGATTTTTATATGACTTATTATATGCTTTTTAACAATGTGTACGTGTTTCAAACTTTAATATTTTACGAATTACGACGTTGCGAAAACGTATTTCGAGTCACACCGCAACCAGTACGCCTGTGACCTTTAATACATTTCGGCTTCGCCAGGATTTACGATTTGAGTCACATTAAATCGTGCCTAAATCGTCTAATGGCTTTTAATCTTTTGGAAAGATTGTGGAATTAGTTATCAACCTTCCCGAGTCTATTATATAATTGTATACTTAGTTATTTGGGGGGCCCGTTGCTTCATTTTTTATACGAGGCTCATCGCAACTTATTTTAATAGGCTGATCCTATATAGACTATGTGTTTCTATTTTTGGTTTTTCCTTAATGCATTATTTTCAATATAAGAATCCAGGCCGTATTTATATATTACTGGGCCTGGACTCTTTGGGCTCATATTTAGTGAGCCAATTCATGTGACTGGGTTTCAAAACCCAGAACACTCGGAAGTTGTCTATCAGAAGCCCAATTGCATCGGTACAGATCTGGGCCTTCACTATCTACTAGGCCCAAACCAAATATATTTGAAAAGAAGAAACAGAAATTAAAATTCATTATATACACAAATATTCAGAAACAGTAGAGAACAAATTTGAATAGCATTTATTCA
>JASVEL010011646.1:0-103676 GCA_032618575.1 Nicotiana noctiflora
CACGACCACATATCCAAAAATTACGTCTTTTAACCTGTACCATACATTACAAGTATGCATAATACTACCACAATGAGAAAGAGTTATTTATGTATTACGCACATGCAATCGTAACATTATTACATAGCTCAAAGTATAGAATAATAGATGTATTATGTTATAGAACATTGGACTAATATAATTGTAGTAATAGGAACTTCCGTTTATATATCGTGGTTCTTATCTATAATTGGTCAAATATGATAAAGAGACCGGTCGTATTAGTCAAATGGATTTCCCGAATATAATCATTACAGGGCTTATGTGATTTAAATAGCGTAAATTAATATTGAATATTATTTCATTCATATACTACAACAACAGAACGTTGTTGTCTTCGTGATTACAGAATACATCTATCACATACCAGTTGACTATTATAACAAAATGAAATATTGAAACTTATCATCATAATATCTATAAATATACGTAATGCACCGGCCTCTAATCGTATAAATTTTATACTTTTTTATCTATTATAAAATTAATAGATAATTTTATCTTTTCTTTATCGTGGTCGTGAATATAATACTAGTCATAGGAACGTCATAGACGGTCACACAGACGGTATAAACATTATTTTATAGCTGAAATAACATCTCTCACAAAGAATCTGTGTTTCCTATGAATGAACTATCACTTTAGGTATATCAATTTAGGTATGCGACTAAATGTGTTATAAGGATCTGAAACAAATTTTGACAATGCTTACTCCAATTTAACCGCTGAGTTGGAAGTACTCACTTTACTCCTTGCACCATCTTATGCACAATCCAAGAGGGACTAATACGATTGATAACTACCATAGGTTCTTTAACTTGATTAATGCCGACCCCAACTTGTTTGAAACTGAGGCATACTTATTGTTGTTGTTGTTGTACTGAAGGTTAAAATGGATAAATATTTGTATTGTAGGTAAGAGAGAGGTGTACAAATGAGTGTGCTATGTTCCAAGATCGTTTAGCCAATGCAGACGAATCTTACTTTGTCCAGCATGGAAAGAGTAGAGTATAACACTTCTGTAACTTTTTTTTATTTTTTTTTTATTTTTTTGCTTTTGAACGTTGTTTAATTTTTTTTTCCCTCTCTTTTTTGCTTTTTTGGAGGAAAGTGTTGTCTTCATATTATTATATCAAGAGTAATACAGATGTGTGCCATATCAATTTGAGAAATATAGATTACTATACATGTTGTGCCCACGTCGCATTAAAAAATCCTATGACTATAATTTATTGCTACATCATAGATCACAATCATAAATGATATTCGTATTTACTCAGAACTATAAATACGATTGTAGTCATAATAGATTGGGAGTAATGTAATACGATTGTAGTAGGACGCATCGGCCTACGACAATCATATACTAGGACGCATCGGCCTACCATAACCACATAAGTCCATTTGACTAATACGATTCTAGTCATAACAGAATGGGAGTAATATAATACAATTGTAGTAGGACGCATCGGCCTACGACAATCACATAAGTCCATTTGTGTCACGACCCCGAATCCGATCGTGATGGCGCCCAGCGTACTGTTAGGCCAGCCTGACCAATCAATAATAATAACGGAGCTAGGAGCTCGCCTTATCCCATTTAAACATATCAAATCATAAAACAACAGTGATAGATATATATATCAAACAGGGAACCAAGTCCCAAAACATACCAACTCCCATAGACCGAAGGGTCAAAAGTCATGAGCCTCTAAAAGAACATAAGTGTAATAATGGTTTACAAGATACCAAGTGCGGAAAGAAATATCAATACAGAATCAAAGACAGTAGGAAGGAACATCGAGTCATGCGGGCTCTGCAGCTACCTCGAATATCCTACAAGAATCGCCTCGAACAACTACCGGATCACTGCTGAGAGGTACCTGGATCTGCACACAAGGTGCACGGAGTAAAATGAATACTGCCAGACTCAGTGGTAATAAACAGGGGTAAGACAGTGCAGATAAGAAATCCGCAATAAAGCACTATGTAAGGCTGTAATAAAATCCCTTGTACCAGAATCAATATCAATTGTACATGTACCAACAAGTACCAGCAAAACAGTATAACAGCTATCAGATGTAGCTAAATGCAATGCAATGCATGATATGACCGCTACGGCACGTAGCCCGATCCAATTTGGGTACCCGTGCTCACTGTGGGGGTTCAGACTCCGGAGGGGCTCCTACAGCCCAAGCACAATATCATGAATATATGTTGCGACGCACAGCCCGATCTACTATATATACCGCTGCGGCACGCAGCCCGACCCACTACCAGTCAGCTAATATGCAATTACAGCCTCGCGGGCTCCAGAGTAGTTTTGAAAACTCTTTTATCATTTTTCAGTTAAAAACAGTACTATCAAGTTCCAGAGGTTGGAAATAACATGATAACAGTAAATAGCTACGGACTGGTAGTAAACTAACATGTCTATATCACAAGACAATGATAACGACCCTCGCGGGATCCAATGACTGGCTCGCAGCCCACAAGTATACTCAACCATCCAAGAAGGAGGTTCAACGGCTCAAGTGTAGCCAATATCACAATATAGTGTGCAACCATCCGAAAAGGAGGTTCAACGGCTCAAGAATAGCCAATATCATAATACAGTATGCAACCATCCGAGAAGGAGGTTCAACAGCTCAGGAATAGCCAATATCATAATACAGAAACAACAGGTCGGACTAAGCTATAATCCTTAATACACAATCGACCCCGCACTCACAAGAGAGTACTTGTCTCGCCGCTATACAGCGTCACAAAGTGGTGTACCGGGATTTCGAACCCGCTGGTCATCAACCACATCTATTACTCACCTCAATACAGCGCAACGACTACTCCGCGACGCCATTGCCATGAGAATCGAGCTCCACACGCATAGAATCTGATCAGATACAGTAGAACCACAACAAATTAGGCCAATGGGACGACACCCAATCAATACAACTCAATTTACATCAAAATTCCCAAAGTTGTCAAAACCTAACTTTCGGTACACTTCTCGAAAAATTACGAAAGTTACATATTCGGAACCCTCATCTCAATAGGAGTCTAGGCATATAAAATTTACCAAAATCGGACTCCCTTTGCCCACTCAAATCAATGTTTTTCTTCAATTTTAGGCCTAGGGCTAAAACCCACCTTAAATCTTCCATTTACATAGAATTAACCAAGGATTTCATGATAAAATGATGTAATTAAGCCACAAAACTTACCTCCAACGAATCCCCGATGAATTTCCAGCAATTCCCATGAGTCTCTCTCTCTAGAACTCAATTTTTTGGTGTTTTGGGGTGTTAACCCGCGACAGGTTCTGTTTTGTAATTAAACTCACTGCCAGCAAAATTCCTTCATCGCGTTCGCGATGCCCCTCACGCGAATGCAATACCTTAGCCATTTTCTTCATCGCGAACGCGACATGAAGTCACACATCTGCAAAGACCATTCTCCCCCAGCCCGGATTTTTCCTCTACGCGAACGCGTCCTAGTCCACGCGAACGCGATGCTTCGCCTGTTCCTTTTAAGCGAACGCGGCATGATTCCTCGCGAACACGATGGCCAACTAGCCCCAGCCTACGCGAACGTGGCATTGACCTCGCGAACGCGATGCATTACTGAACCTGGCCTACGCGAACGCGGGCCTTACCGTCGCGAACGCGAAGGCTAAATTTTCTGCAATTCTTCTGTAATTTTCCAGCAGACTTTCATGTTCCAAAAATGCTGAATGATGGTGCGGATTCACCCCGAGGCCCCCGGGACCCCAACGAAAACCACTAACATACTCCAAAACACGATACGAACTTGTTCCAAGCATAAAAACACGTCTAACAACATCAAAACCCATAATCCACATCGAATTCAAGCCTAACTTCCTTAAAACATTCCGAATTACACATTCAATCCAAAACCTAATCAAACGACGTCCGAACGACCTGAAAATTTGCGGACATATCCAAAATCACATGACGAAGCTACAGAAATTGTCGGAATTCCATTCCGACCCACGGATCAAAATCTCACCTACCATTCGGATTTCACCAAATTTTAACCTTAGCCAATTCAAGCCTATTTCTACAACGGACCTCCAAATTCGATTCCGCTTGCTCTCCTAAGTCATAAATCACCTCTCGGAACTAATTGAATCATCAGAATTCGATTCCGATCCCTCTAACTAAATAGTCAACTCCAGGTTGACTTTCCATATTCAAGCTTCCTTCAAAAAGGCTATATGCCTCATTTTCAATCCAATTCACTCCTAATTCACCCGATAGACTCTAATACCGATATAAAAGCAATTAGCACATAAATGCAAGATAACGGGGTGGTAATTCCTGTGACGACGGGCCGGGTCATCACAATTTGACAAATACGAATGTAGTCATAATAGATTGGGAGTAATGTAATACGATTGTAGTAGGACGCATCGGCCTACGACAACCGCATAAGTCCATTGGACTAATATGATTGGGAGTAATGTAACACGATTGTAGTAGGAAGCATCGGCCTATGACAACCACATAAGTCCATTTGACTAATATGATTGTAGTAATAGGACCTTCCATTTATATCGTAGTTGTTATTCCATTTGACTAATACGATTGTAGTCATAACAGATTGGGAGTAATGTAATACGATTATAGTAGGACGCATCGGCCTACGACAACCACATAAGTCCATTTGACTAATATGATTGTAGTAATAGGACCTTTCGTTTATATATCGTGGTTGTTATTTAGTAATTGACCATCTATGAATATTATTTCATTCATATACTAGGACGCATCGGCCTACGACAACCACATAAGTCCATTTGACTAATACGTTTGTACTCATAGGAACTTCCGTTTATATATCGTGCTTGTTATTTAGTAATTGACCATCTATGAATATGATTTCATTCATATACTTGGACGCATCGGCCTACGACAACCACATAAGCCCATTTGACTAATAGGATTGTAGTCATAGGAAATTCTATTTATATATCGTGGTTGTTATTTAGTAATTAACAATCTATGAATATTATTTCATTCATATACTAGGACGCATCGGCCTACGACAACCACATAGTAGGACGCATCGGCCTACGGCAACCACATAAGTCCATTTGACTAATACGATTGTAGTAATAGGACCTTCCGTTTATATATCGTGGTTGTTATTTAGTAATTGACCGTGAATTAATACGATTTCATTCATATACTAGGACGCATCGGCATACGTTCATACTAGGACGCATCGGCCTACGACAATCACATAAGTCCATTTGACTAATACGATTGTAGTCATAACAGATTGGGAGTAATGTAATACGATTGTAGTAGGATGTGTTGGCCTACGATAACCACATAAGTCCATTTGACTAATACGATTGTAGTAATAGGACCTTCCGTTTATATATCGTTGTTGTTATTTAGTAATTGACCGTGAATGAATATGATTTCATTCATATAGTGGGACGCATCGGCCTACGACAACCACATAAGTCCATTGGACTAATACGATTGTAGTAATAGGACTTTCCGTTTATATATCGTGGTTGTTATTCCATTTGACTAATACGGTTTTAACAATACAAATGATCATCATTCGTATTGGCGGAAGAGCGTCCTAGACAGAATATAAACGGGAGTAGAAATTCAATCAGTGATTATCCAAAGACAAGCATTGTTCTAATACGATTGTAGTCATAGGAATTTTACTGGGTAATAGTCATATGCTGCTAATAGCTAAACTAATATTGAATGAACTTAAATAGTGGTTCATATCTAGCCACTTATTCAATCGATTTGGACGTATTCCCATAAAGTTTATGGCTTAGGTTGGCTATTTGTTAAATAAGTGTGATGACCCGGCCCGTCATCATGTGAGTTATCACCCTGTTATCCTCTTTATATGCTTGTTAATGTTACAATATGCATGTGGGGTGAGTTTGAGTCAATCTGGGTCGAGTTTGGTTGGAAATGAGACAAATAGTCTCTTAGAAGAAGGAATAGTTGAGAAAAGTCAGCTGGATGTTGACTTGTAAGTTAGAGAGCTCGAAAATGAATTTTGATGATCCGGTCAGCTCTAGGAGGTCATTTATGAGCTAGGAGAGCGATCGAAAATGAATTTGGAGATCCGGTGTAGTTTTAGGCTTGAATTGACTAAAGTTGAATTTTGGTGATATCCGATCGATAGGTGAGATTTTGATCCGGGAGTCAGAATGGAATTCTGACAGTTGCAGTAGCTCCGTCAGGTGATTTTGGATGTGCCAGCAAAATTTCAGGTCATTCGGAGGTCGTTTGGTCGGGTTTTTGATCGAATGTTGGTTGCGGAAGTTTAAATGAAAACTTAGGCTTGAATTCGCTTGGATTCGATGTTTTCCGTGTTTAAGGGCGTGTTTTTATGATTGGAACAAGTTTGTATCGTGTTATAGAGTATGTTGGTGGTTTTCATTGGGGTTCGGGGGGCCTCGGGATGAATTCGGAGGTCCAAACGGACCATTTTTAGCCTAAGCGAGCAACTGATCTGCTGCAATTTCTGCAGAAGAATTTTGTTCTTCGCGTTCGCGTAGGCGTCCATGCGTTCGCGAAGCGTATGGGAGAGTTGGGGATTTTTGTTCATCGCGTTCGCGAGGTGAAGGACGCGAACGCGTAGGGTAAGGCCTGGTGAGCATCGCGATCGCGAAGGCAGGCACGCGTTTGCGTAGGTCTGAGGCGGTTGGTCGTCGCGAACGCGGCTGAAAGCCACGCGTTCGCATAGAGGAAAATTGAGGGCTGCTGCATTGTTCCTCGTGAACGCGTGAGTGTCACACCTCCCTTTTTACTACCCTTTTTAGTTGAATTCCCGATTAGGAGAAAAGGGTATACCTTAGTGTTTCAAATACCCCGGGAAGGATATAATAACAATGAGGAAGCAGTTTTTCCAAATAAAGGACAATCGATCTGGGATTTTGTTTAATTTTCAGAGTCACCACTTGGGAAGATAATAGTGTCCCAAGTCACCGGTTATTCCCGAATCCGAGGAAATTGACTCTAGCACGGTCGCTCAACTGTCATTTTCGATTTTTATATGACTTATTATATGCTTTTTAACAATGTGTACGTGTTTCAAACTTTAATATTTTACGAATTACGACGTTGCGAAAACGTATTTCGAGTCACACCGCAACCAGTACGCCTGTGACCTTTAATACATTTCGGCTTCGCCAGGATTTACGATTTGAGTCACATTAAATCGTGCCTAAATCGTCTAATGGCTTTTAATCTTTTGGAAAGATTGTGGAATTAGTTATCAACCTTCCCGAGTCTATTATATAATTGTATACTTAGTTATTTGGGGGGCCCGTTGCTTCATTTTTTATACGAGGCTCATCGCAACTTATTTTAATAGGCTGATCCTATATAGACTATGTGTTTCTATTTTTGGTTTTTCCTTAATGCATTATTTTCAATATCAGAATCCAGGCCTTATTTATATATTACTGGGCCTGGACTCTTTGGGCTCATATTTAGTGAGCCAATTCATGTGACTGGGTTTCAAAACCCAGAACACTCGGAAGTTGTCTATCAGAAGCCCAATTGCATCGGTACAGATCTGGGCCTTCACTATCTACTAGGCCCAAACCAAATATATTTGAAAAGAAGAAACAGAAATTAAAATTCATTATATACACAAATATTCAGAAACAGTAGAGAACAAATTTGAATAGCATTTATTCAATGAAGAGGAAACAATATTACAAAGTTATAGTGCTGGTTTCAAATCTTAACTATCTAATGTGAATGCAATCCAATTTAACAGACTACCTTTACTTTTATATTTCATTAACCAATTTAAACTACTGAATAGGTTATTTATTATCTGAAATGAGGGAATGTTACTTAACTATATAAGATAGAATCACTGCTAAATTCGACGATTCTTTTTTCCTATGGCTCCGTAATTTGGATACGGATCCAGTGGTTCAAAAATAACTGAATTTGGATCTCATTTGCTCAGTCTAACGTCAATTTCACTCGTTAAACAATTAACTCACATTTCGCGTCAAAAACTCAATCGCGACTCGATGAAATTAAACCAAAATTTCCAGATCAGTCCTATAATTCATTATTTAAATTCTCGAAGTCTCGAAATCAAATTTGGATCTCTAGAACTAAAAATAGACCTTTGGATCATTACATTTATGCTCAAAACGGCAAAAATCTTCAAAAAATGACCCGTTGGGCATCCGAAACACATCCGAGACCCCCGAGACCCCGACCAATAACACCAACCAGTCCCAAAACACATTACGAACTCGCTCGAGGCCTCAAATCACATCAAACAACACAAAAATTATGAATTAACCTCCAATCCAAGCTTGATGAACTTTGAAGTTTCCAACTTCTATTTCCGATGCTGAAACCTATCAAATAAAGTCCGATTGACTTCAAATTTTGCACACAAGTCCAAAATGACATAACGGAGCTACAGAAATTTTCGGAATTCCATTCCGACCGTCGGATCAAAATTTCACCTATCAACTGAAATTCGCCAAAATACTAACTTTGCCAATTCAAGCTTAATTCTACACCGGTCATCATAAAAATATTCCGGACACACTCCTAAGTCCCAAATCACCTAACGAAGCTATCCGAACCATAACATTTGCATTTCGAGTCTGATATCAAAATTTCCATTTCCAGTCAAATTTTCTCAAAAACCTTCAATTTTCTATCTTTAGCCAAACGACTCCAAAACGACCTACGGACCTCTGAATTCACTTCCGATCGCGCTCCCAAATCCAGAATAACCATACGGAGCTACTCCCAGTCTCGGAATCCCAAACGGACATCAATAACACTAAAATGCATTTTAAGCCAAACTGATGCAATTTCTTCTAAAATGCTATCTTCCATTATATGCGCCAAAACGCTCCCGGTTTATCCAAAACCCGATCCGGGCATACGCCCAAGTCCGAAATCATCATATGAACCTGTTGCAACCTTCAGATCCCAATTCCGAGGTCGTATACTCAAAATTCTAATCCTAGTTCATTTCTTCAATTTTAAGATTCGGAAATGAGAATTTTCATTTAAATTTGACTCCAAACTTCTTGAATTTTAATTCTGACCATACACACAAGTCAATATACCTGAGATGAAACTGCTCATGGCCTCAAACTGCTGAATGACGCACCGTAGCTCAAAACGACCGGTTGGGTCGTTACAATCTCCCCCACTTAAACATATGTTCGTCCTCGAACGTGCTGAGAACTACACTGAAGTAGTCTGAATTCACTGCTTTAACATCTCATGCAACTTCCTATGCTTCCATAACTCATTTGAGCACATTATCTCGATAACTCTATAGATATACTCCTTTATTCGAGTAAATAAGCCATTAGACCCAATTCCAACATCCGAAATTTCATGCCTAGCATGTTTCCATAATACGACCACCATATCATTCTTCACACGCTGTACCCATACATGACTGCATAACTTTTCTGAAGTCACACTTTGCATCACTTTACTCATGGGACCACAATAATATTATTTAAATATAATAGTCGAAATTCCACAAATCTGATGCTCTCATTGCATCTCATGACCTACATAGGTCTTGCTCTAGCTTTTACAACACTGACACGATGGAAGAGATGTGCCGATATCCATAACCAACTACTGAATCAACAATTCATTGGGTCTATACCCCTGACAAGATCCATTACCTTGTCCTAAACTAGAGAATGATCTTTTCCTCTATAATATACTTCATATAATCAGTTTGCACTGACCCCAAGTCCCATAATCTCATCTCATCCAGTACGAGATGTGCAGGCGATAAGCCACCTCAGACATACTCAAAAGTCCTGCAAGATGACACAATGTGCCAGTATGCTACTAATTTGTACGTGATACAAAAGGAAGGCGAACACAAGAGAGGACTATTCAACTCTCACACCAACATGGACTTCCTCAGAAAAATAGGAAACAGAACACATAAAAGCAAATATGGACACTGAAATAACATCACACTGTTGCGGCGTGCAACCCGATCCCAATAATATATCCATGGCGGCGTGCCACCCGATCCAAACAATATACCCATGGCGGCGTGCCACCCGATCCAAATAATATAACCATGGCGGCGTGCCACCCGATCCAAATATAAAACTCACACAAGAAGCCACACGTCGAGCTGAATAGCCCATCACCTCAAAATACTAAATATCGATCATAAGCACACTAAGGTGCAAGATATCAGTCACAAGGAAACATATAGCGATATAGGCTACGAACTCAAGCACAACTGAGGTGCGATATATGATTTAAATCTCAAGAGCCATCATGCTCATATAACATCTCCGCTGAGCGGAACCTCAACACATAATGAATTTACCAAGCCGTCTCACAACTCATACGGCGCAATATATCTTTACATGAGTTAACTAACCACGAAATAAGACCGCGACTATCCCTCCATAAAGGGCGCATTGCTGGAAGAAACACAATTGGCCTGACGTAAGGCTCACTCCCACATTTAAATCTATCCACCGACCTTAAGTCTATCATGGTCGTGCCAAGCTAAGTCAATAATATTTCACAGGTCTATAACCTAATAAGCAGAGTGCCCTCCAAGCGTAAATTCTCAAATGGATGATATCACCAAAATCCTCATACTTGGTTTAAATTTCTAACCAATCAAGTGACTACATGTCACCTATACAATCCTCTTGTGGGACAAGCTCCCACCATCTTCTGAATAATTAAACGAGCATGCACATTCAACCCACCGGCTGCACTAACACTGAAAAGCGATCGGGAGTCCCTAACCAGGATGCAAAGCCTTTCCCACAGAACACTAATCTCAAGTGATACTGATGTTAATACCCATCTTAATCAAAACACTAAAACTCCCTTCCTGCTCATCCGAGCTCTTTATATCACATTTATTGACCAAACTGCGACCTTGGTCCTTACTTCAAATTCCATACCACTCACTGCACCTCACGTACCGATATACGATAGATACGATTTCCATCACAACTCTAGAACTGATGATAGGCTAATACTTCATCACATAAGACTCTCCATTTAACTCACTTCAGGAGAACTATAGCAACATACAGGCAAATTCTCATAACAATCGAATATGCCAGTCTCTAAGTAGTGGTCCAAGCCACCATAACCCTTCCCGAGATCTGCTTACTCATAACAGGCCCCTAACAGAAGAATACTTCAGAATAACATCAATCACTGCGGCAGACGAGTCTCAAATGCACCGCCACAATTCACATGCATGACTGGATCACGTTGCATGAACCGATCATTGACATCAATATGCCAACTCAACTATGGCTAATCAATCTACTTCCTTCCAGTTTATCCTGGATTGCCTTAGAAATGTAAATATCTCCCTTCAATACCTAACTTATTCCAACCGCACTCACCCCGAGTGACCTTAAATCATAAGGCCATGCTATCTCCAGAACGACGGCCATTTCATGTCTCTCAAATACTACACCACAAGCCAAAACATCATAGAACGTGTTGTGCCCTTCTTCGTAAGTTGCTTTAAAAATTTGACTCCCAACTGTACATGTAGTCTCAGTATTATCAGGCACCACACTTTACCTCTTGAATTCACTAGGACCTCTATTGAGAGCCATCCAGCCCTGACTTGTCCTAATATGCAACCAACTCTACTGAATTTTACAACATATGAATACCCTCTCGATAAAGCACCCAACGGGATCACTTCCCTCGAAGCCTGCACCTATACGAGGCATAAATCATGAATCTTTCCTCAAGTTTGAACATGATCCAGTAAGGCTAACCATAACATGCGTTCAACAATTTCTATACTCAAATTACCACTCATGGTCCTCTTCCATAGCTGCAATAACTCATTAATATGCTAATACCTAGAATTCACGCAGGTAGTTAACCATGCGACCCAATCGCAAGCGGTGGGACTCTCCCACTTAGCTCAAAGCCACTATTACACATCTCTCGAACACATTAGAACCATTCTCTCAAGTCATTTACTCTTATTCAACTGCAATTCACTTGATCCAACGAACATGTGACGACCCAAAGGGGTCATCACTTATTTTATTAATCATTTCGAGCTTCTGAGGCCTTGAAAACCTCATTCTATGTTGCCTCGATTTACGTGCATGATCCGAGCATGTAAAGTTTTTATGTTGAAATATATGAAAAATGTGAGAAATTTGAAGAATTTTGATATTAATATTGATATGGTTGACTTCGGTCAACATTTTTGGCAAACGGACCCGGACCCGAGATTGGATGGTCCCGAAAGGTCCGTAGGAAAATATGGGACTTGGACATGCGTCCGGAGTCGAATTCTGAGGCCTAGAGCCCATGTTATGAATTTTTCTGTGAAATTGTTTTTGATGTAATTGTTAAAGGAAAATGAATTAATTGACCTTGGTATCGGGCTCGTATTTTGGTTCCAACACCCGGTACAAGTCTTAAATATTATATATGTGCTTTCTGCAAAGTTTGGTGACATTCGGATGTCGTTTGATATGTTTTGGACCTTGAGTTCCAAGTTTGAAAGTTTTGAAAACCAAAAGTATGAAAATCATGAATTTGAGGCTTGATTTGATGAAAACGATGTGATATTGGCGATGTGATCGCACGAGCAAGTTTGTAATGAGTTTTTGATGTTGTGTACATATTTGGTTTGGAGCTCGGGGGGAGCTCGGGGGCTCGGGTAATGATTTGATAGGCCGTTGGATCAATTTCTGAATTTTTGCACCGCTCGTTTTTCACCCAGCTGTTGGCTTCGCATTTGCGAACAATTTCTCGCAAATGCTAAGGTGACAGGTCAAGGCTGGGTTCGCAAATGCGAACCCTTTATCGCAATGGCTTCGCAAATGCGAACAAAAGTTCGCAAATGCGAACTTTCCATCCTTAGCTTATTTTTCAAACTCCAGAAATTGGTCGGGGTTCGCAATTGCGAACCCATGTTCGTAAATGCGAACACAGAGACCTGTAAATCCCGATTTCCAGCTTCATTTTTCACATTTCACAACCCAAAAACACCTATTGGCGATTTTTCACGAACTCCCTCTTCTTCAAAGCAATTGTAAGTCACTTTTTACTTAATTCTTTCAATTCCTAACAACATTAAACATATTTTTCAATAGAAATCAAAGGTTTTCATGGTATAATTTCTTCTTTTTGATAGAATATAGGGTTTTTCATGAATTGGGAAATTGGACCTCGAATTGAGGTCCGATTTTGAAACAAATCATATACTTGAACTCGTGGGGAAATGGGTAACCGGATTTTGGTCCGAACCCCGAGTTCCGACCATGTGGGCTCGGAGTCAAAATTCACTATTTCGGGCATAATGTTGTAAAAGTTGTAATTGGCCTTATGAATTAGTTTGTTGAGTAGTATTGATGATATTAAATCAATTGTGTATAGATATGATTGGATTGGAGCCAAATTTGAAAGGAAAAGGCATTGCCACGGATTGAATTGTTCGTAAACATTCGAGGTAAGTGTTTGTTCTATCCTAGCTTGAGGGAATAGGAATATGTGCTATGTGTTATGTGATCGAGTGCGGTGTATGGGATGTGGTGACGAGCATCCATACACTGGCGTCTAGCATGACCGTGAGTCGTTGTTAATACTTGTTGTGAGACATATTTGAAGATAAATTGTTGAACCCTTGTCGGGTTGTAGAATTGTTATTGTTCTCCCTTGACGGGATTTGTTGTGAAGTGAGATATTGATTGCCCTTGCCGGGACGGTTCATGATTTACTATTTCATTCTTTGCCCCTAACTATGATTGTTATTTGGGTGAGGTAGAGTGATAATGCACGAAGGGTGATGTCGTGCCTTGTTTTATTGATTATGCACGAAGGTTAATGTTATGCCTTGATATTAATTTTTGCACGAAGGTTAATACCGTGCCATGTTTTATTGATTATGCACGAAGGATCATGCCGTGCCTTGTTATTGAACCATGTACGAAGGATCATGCCGTACCATGGATGTGAGGATGAGAGTAAAAGCACGAAGGGTGATGCCGTGCACTTTATTTGCTTATTTGGTGAGGATGAGAGTAAAAGCACGAAGGGTGATGCCGTGCAACTACTTGCTATTCCTTGACTTGATATTACTTGTTTTTCCATCATACCTTGTTTTCCCCTGTGGACTCATTAACTGTTGTTAATTGTTGAGTTCATTTGAGATATTCCTTATTGTGTTATTACTTGGTTATTTCTCGTTACTTTGTGGTATACATATATATGGAACTGTACAGGATTATGTGGGTGTCTGGTCCTAGGCTTGTCACCACTTCGCCGGGATAGGGCTAGGAACTTACCAGCACATGGGGTCGGTTGTGGTGATACTACACTTCTGTGCGTTTTTGCACAGGTCCAGGTTTCAATCAGGAGCAGCAGTAGTAAATCGTTTGCGTGGGAATTGATCATATTTGAGACCGAGGTAGCTTGCAGACGTCGGCAAGCCCGGCGTCTCTCCCTTTACTTATGTTACTAGCTGTAGTCTCTTTGTTCCGAGACAAACAGATTATGTTATATTTCTTTCAGACTTTTATGTGTAGTATTCAGTAGTAGTTTCGTGAGTTGGTGACTCCACATCTTGGGTAGAGGATTTTAGTATTGTCTTAACTTGGTACTGCTTATTTCCATTTGGATAAAGTCTTCCTGACTTGTTTAATTAAGGTTATGGTTTTGTTGATAAATTGAATAAGAATTGTTGCTAAAAACAGGATAGTGTGAATAAAGTAGCTTGCCTAGCTACCACGAGTAGGCGCCATCACGATCCTGATGTTGGGGGAAAATACGGGTCGTGACAGTTGGTATCAGAGCCCTAGGTTACATAGGTCTCACCACTCATGAACAAGATTAGTAGAGTTTGAGAGGGAGGTACGGAGACGTCTGTACTTGTCCTCCAGAGTCTATTGAGTTAGGAAAGAGTCTCTCATTTGTTCTTTCTTGTCGTGCGACTTGTTCCTCAAATACTGATTGAACTTCTATTCTGTCCTTTCGCAGATGGTGAGGACACATGCTTCTTCGTCCGCTGACCAGCAGCCCGAGCCCCAAGCAGCTCCCGTGAGGGGCAGGGGCCGAGGCCATATCAAAGGCCGTGGTAGGGGTAGAGCTCAGCCCCCGGTAACTACTCCAGAGGTGGAGCCTCATATTGAGACTGGCAATGAGGTTTCAGTCCCAGCAGCTCTAGGGGGCCCAGCTCAGGTCCCGGAGAGGCTTTATTTACCCCGGATCTTCGGGAGGCTTTGGTCAGGATAGCGGGATTTATGGACAGCATTGCCAGAGAAGGCTTATTAACAGTTGCACCAGCCACTTCTCAGGCTGGAAGAGGGGTCCAGACTCCTATTACACATACTTTGGAGCCAGTAGCTCCCCAGGCTCAGGCACCAGTAGTTCAGCCAGCAGTGGCCACTCTGAAATGCACTACAGCTCAGGCCGGAGATGGAACGGCTATGACTTCTGATGCTCTATGGAGACTTGATCGGTTCTCCAAACTCTTTACCACCACTTTCAGCGGTGCCCCATCAGAGGATCCCCAGGACTTCTTATTCAGTTGCCATGAGATTCTCAATACCATGGGGATCGTGGAGTCCAATGGAGTCGACTTCTGTACATTCAGGCTTTCAGGATCCGCCAAGACTTGGTGGAGGGATTATTGTTTGACTCGACCAGCAGGGTCCCCAGCTTTATCATGGGATCAGTTTGTAGAGCTATTTCTGGAGAAGTTTCTCCCTGCTACTCAGCGGGATGCACTTCAGAGGCAGTTTGAGCGCCTCCATCAGGGCACTATGACGATCACTCAGTATGAGACGAGATTTGTTGATTTGGCTCGTCATGCAGTGGTGATACTTCCCACAGAGCGGGAGAGGGTCCGCAGGTTCATAGATGGGCTTAATCAGCCAATTAGACATCAGATGGCGATGGGAGTGGGGAATGATATTTCATTTCAGGAGGAAGCTAATGCAGTACGTAGAGTTGAAATGGCTCTTGCTCGGGGAGGTGGTTATTCTTTAGACAAGAGGCCTCGTCATTCAGGCAGGTTTAGTGGTTCTTCTTCTGGTGGCAGGGAATCTTTTGATAGGGGCCAGTCTTCTAAGCCTTTCCATTCCGCCCTTCAGGCTTCACAGGGTGGACCAGGTGATCGTGGGTTTTGTGGGCAGCATTCAGATCAGCCTCCTATTAATGCTCAACCTCTTCAGAGCGTTCGTGGAGGCCATTCAGGTCGTCAGGGCCAGCAGCCCTATCAGTCTAAGAGTTGCTACGGTTGTGGCGACCCGGGTCATTTTATCAGGAATTGCCCTATAGCAGTGGGCAACACTCAGCAGCGGGGCCCTCGTCCTATGATTCAGTCCCCAGCTGACCCTCAGCCTGCCCAGCCAGAGGCGGGGGAAGAGATTATAGAGGTGGAGGTCGAGACCGTAGAGGTGGAGACCGTCCAGCCGGAGGTAGAGGTCATCCAGTGGATGGCCGTCCCAGAGACGTAGCTCGGAGGGAGGCGCCGATCCCCGATTCTATGCTTTACCGGCCCGCACCGGAGGCAGAGGCATCGGATGCCGTGATTACGGTGCACCATTCTCGTGCGTGGCGCAGGTGCTTCAGCATTATTTGACCCCGGATCTACATATTCATATGTATCTTCCTACTTTGTACCGTATTTGGCCGTGCCCAGCTATGCTCTGGATATTCCAGTTTATGTGGCTACACCAGCGGGTGACTCCATTGTAGTCGATCGGGTGCATCGTTCGTGCGTAGTTATATTTGGGGGTCTTGAGACCCGTGTTGATCCGTTGCTTTTGGATATGGTGGATTTTGATGTCATATTGGGGATGGACTGGTTGTCCCCATACCATGCTATTCTAGATTGTCATGCTAAGACCGTGACCTTGGCCTTGCCAGAATCACCCCGACTAGAGTGGAAAGGTACCTCAAGCCACTCCGTTCGCACTGTTATTTCCTATGTTAAGGCTCGGCGCATGGTCGAGAAGGGGTGTCTAGCTTATCTGGCTTATGTTCGTGATTCCAGCGCAGAGGTTCCTTCCATTGAGTCAGTCCATATTGTACGGGAGTTTCCTGATGTTTTTCCTTCAGACCTGCCGGGCATGCCACCCGATAGGGATATTGATTTATGTATTGATCTGGCACCGGGCACTCAGCCAATCTCTATTCCACCCTATCGTATGGCCCCGCCGGAGTTAAAAGAGTTGAAAGATCAGTTGCAAGACCTTCTTGAGAAAGGCTTTATCAGGCCCTAGTGTTTCTCCCTGGGGAGCACCTGTATTATTTGTAAAGAAGAAAGATGGCTCGATGCGAATGTCTATCGATTACCAGCAATTGAACAAAGTGACAATAAAGAATAAGTATCCACTGCTGAGAATTGATGATTTGTTTGACCAGCTCCATGGAGCGAGGGTGTTCTCAAAAATATACTTGAGGTCAGGCTACCATCAGCTGAGATCATGGCGGCTGACATTCCTAAGACAGCCTTTCGTACTAGATATGGGCATTACGAGTTCTTGGTCATGTCCTTCGGGTTGACCAATGCCCCAGCAGCAGCATTTATGGAGTTGATGAATCGAGTGTTCAGGCCTTATGTAGATCTGTTCGTGATAGTCTTTATAGATGATATCCCGGTATACTCCCGTAGCCAGGAAGAGCACGAGCAGCACCTCAGAGTGGTTCTTCAGACTCTGAAGGATAATCAGCTATATGCCAAATTTTTGAAATGTGAGTTCTGGTTGAGTTCGGTAGCATTTCTGGGTCACATTGTATCAGTGGAATGTATTCAAGTGGACCCAAGGAAGATTGAGGTAGTTCAAAATTGGCCTCGACCGGCTTCAGTGGCTGAGATCCGGAGTTTCTTAGGATTAGCAGGTTACTACCGTCGATTTGTAGAGGGGTTTTCTTCTATTGCAGCCCCGATGACAAGGTTAACCCAGAAGGGTGTCCAGTTCTAGTGGTCAGAGGAGTGTGAGGCGAGCTTTCAAAAGTTCAAGACATCCTTGACCACCGCACCAGTGTTGATACTACCTACGGGCATAGGGCCTTATACAGTGTATTGTGACGCATCTCATACAAGGCTTGGAGCGGTATTGATGTAGGATGGTAAGGTTATCGCTTATTCTTCGAGACAGCTAAAAATACATGAGAAGAATTATCCAGCTCATGATCTTGAGTTAGCAGCAGTGGTTCATGCCTTAAAGATCTGGAGGCATTATCTATATGGTGTGACATGCGAGGTGTACACTGATCACAAAAGCCTACAGTACTTGTTCAAGCAAAAGGAGTTGAATCTACGACAGCGGAGATGGTTAGAGTTGCTAAAAGACTATGATGTTACTATCTTATATCACCCAGGTAAGGCCAATGTGGTGGCTGATGCGTTAAGTAGGAAGTCTGCCAGCATGGGTAGTCTCGCTTATATTCCGGTCAGCCAGAGACTGCTTTCTCTAGATGTTCAGGCCTTAGCCAATCGATTCGTGAGACTAGATATTTCGGAGCCTAGAAGGGTGTTGGCGTGCGTAGTCGCTCGTTCTTCTCTATTAGAGCGTATCCGTGAGAGGCATTTCAATGATCCCTATTTGTGTGACCTGAGAGACACTGTGCAGCGAGGAGGTGCTACGAAGGTAACCTTAGATGATGACGAAGTATTGAGATTGCATGGGCGAGTTTGTGTGCCCAATGTTGATGGGATTCGAGAGTTAATCTTAGCAGAGGCCCACAGTTCGCGGTATTCTATTCACCCAGGCGCCAAAAAGATGTACCAGGACTTACGGAAGCACTATTAGTGGCGCAGAATGAAGAAAGATATCGTTGCGTATGTCGCTCGGTGCCTAAATTGTCAGCAGGTGATATATGAGCACCAGAGACCTGGTGGTGTATTCCAGAGGATTGAAATTCCGGAGTGGAAATGGGAACGGATCACTATGGACTTCGTTACTGGACTTCCTTTGACTCGGAGGAAATTTGATGCTATTTGGGTCATTGTTGATATGCTGACCAAGTCAGCACACTTTATTCCAGTATTTGTCTCCTACTCGTCAGAGAGGTTAGCGGAGATTTACATTAGGGAGATTGTTCATCTTCATGGCGTTCCAGTATCTATTATCTCTTAACGGGGTACGCAGTTTACCTCGCAGTTCTGGAGAGCGGTCCAGCAGGAGTTAGGCACCCAGGTTCAGCTGAGTACAACATTTCATCCTCAGACGAATGGCCAGTCCGAGAGGACTATTCAGATTCTAGAGGACATGCTTCGAGCCTGTGTTATTGATTTCGGAGGCTCGTGGGACCAGTTTCTGCCATTAGCAGAGTTCGCCTACAACAACAGCTACCAGTCTAGCATCCAGATGGCCCCGTATGAGGCGTTGTATGGTAGGCGATGTCGATCTCCAGTTGGATGGTTTGAACCGGGAGAGGCTCGGTTGTTGGGTACAGACTTAGTTCAGGAGGCCTTGGATAAGGTCAAGATTATTCAGGAGAGATTGCGTTCAGCTCAGTCCAGGTAGAAGACTTATGCGGATCGTAAGGTTTGAGATGTAGCTTTCATGGTTGGTGAGCGAGTATTGTTCCGAGTATCGCCTATGAAGGGCGTTATGAGGTTCGGGAAGAAGGGCAAGCTCAACCCCAGGTATATTGGCCCATTTGAAATTCTAGACAGAGTGGGAGGGGTGGCTTACGGACTAGCTTTGCCGCCTAGCTTATCAGCCGTGCATCCAGTTTTTTTCATGTATCTATGCTTCGGAGATACCACGGCGATCCCACACATGTATTAGACTTCAGCACTGTCCAATTGGACAATGATCTATCTTACGAGGAGGAGTCGGTGGCCATTCTGGACCGGCAGGTTCGACGGTTGAGGTCGAAGAGTTATCCTTCTGTGCGCGTTCAGTAAAGAGGTCAGCCTCCTGAGGCATCGACCTGGGAGTCCGAGTCTGATATGCGGAATCGCTACCCACATTTGTTTCCTGACTCAGGTACTTCTTTCTTTTGTCCGTTCAAGGACGAACGGATGTTTTAGGAGAATGTGACGACCCAAAGGGGTCATCACTTATTTTATTAATCATTCCGAGCTTCTGAGGCCTTGAAAACCTCATTCTATGTTGCCTCGATTTACGTGCACGATCCGGGCATGTGCCCGGAAAGTTTTTATGTTGAAATATATGAAAAATGTGAGAAATTTGAAGAATTTTGATATTAATATTGATATGGTTGACTTCGGTCAACATTTTTGGCAAACGGACCCGGACCTTAGATTGGATGGTCCCGAAAGGTCCGTAGGAAAATATGGGACTTGGACATGCGTCCGGAGTCGAATTCTGAGGCCTAGAGCCCAAGTTATGAATTTTTTTGTGAAATTGTTTTTGATGTAATTATTAAAGGAAAATGAATTAATTGACCTTGGTATCGGGCTCGTATTTTGGTTCCGACACCCGGTACAAGTCTTAAATATTATATATGTGCTTTCTGCAAAGTTTGGTGACATTCGGATGTCGTTTGATATGTTTTGGACCTTGAGTTCCAAGTTTGAAAGTTTTGAAAACCAAAAGTATGAAAATCATGAATTTGAGGCTTGATTTGATGAAAACGATGTGATATTGGCAATGTGATCGCACGAACAAGTTTGTAATGAGTTTTTGATGTTGTGTACATGTTTGGTTTGGAGCCTCCGGGGGGCTCGGGTAATGATTTGATAGGCCGTTGGATCAATTTCTGAATTTTTGCACTGCTGGTTTTTCACCCAACTGTTGGCTTCGCATTTGCGAAGCATTTCTCGCAAATGCGAAGGTGACGGATTAAGGCAGGGTTCGCAAATGCAGAGTTCGCAAATGCGAACCCTTGATACCAAATGCGAAGGGCGCCCAGGACTATTTGGGTTCGCAAATGCGAACCCAACCTCGCAAATGCGAGGCCTCCAGTGTTAAGCCATGCTTCGCAAATGCGAAGCATTCTTCGCAAATGCAAAGGTCCTTCGCAAATGCGAACATTATGTCGCAAATGCGAACCTCCCAGCATTTGCCTTGGCTTCGCAAATGCGAACAAAAGTTCGCAAATGCGAACTTTCCATCCTTAGCTTATTTTTCAAACTCTAGAAATTGGTCGGGGTTCGCAATTGCGAACCCATGTTCATAAATGCGAACACAGAGACCTGTAAATCCCGATTTCCAGCTTCATTATTCACATTTCACAACCCAAAAACAACCATTGGCGATTTTTCACGAACTCCCTCTTCTTCAAAGCAATTGTAAGTCACTTTTTACTTAATTCTTTCAATTCCTAACAACATTAAACATGTTCTTCAATAGAAATCAAAGGTTTTCATGGTAGAATTTCTTGTTTTTTGGTAGAATATAGGGTTTTTCATGAATTGGGAAATTGGACCTCGAATTGAGGTCCGATTTTGAAACAAATCATATACTTGAACTCGTGGGGGGATGGGTAACCAGATTTTGGTCCGAACCCCGAGTTCCGACCATGTGGGACCAGGGTTGAAATTCACTATTCCGGACATAATGTTGTAAAAGTTGTAATTGGCCTTATGAATTAGTTTGTTGAGTAGTATTGATGATATTAAATCAATTGTGTATAGATACAATTGGATTGGAGCCAAATTTGAGAGGAAAAGGCATTGCCACGGATTGAATTGTTCATAAACATTCGAGGTAAGTGTTTGTTCTATCCTAGCTTGAGGGAATAGGATTATGTGCTATGTGTTATGTGATCGAGCGCGGTGTATGGGCTGTGGTGACGAGCATCCATACACTGGCGTCTAGCATGACCGTGAGTCGTTGTTTATACTTGTTGTGAGACATATTTGAAGATAAATTGTTGAACCCTTGCCGGGTTGTAGAATTGTTATTGTTCTCCCTTGTCGAGACTTGTTGTGAAGTGAGATATTGATTGCCCTTGCCGGGACGGTTCATGATTTACTGTTTCATTCTTTGCCCTTAACTGTGATTGTTATTTGGGTGAGGAAGAGTGATAATGCACGAAGGGTGATGTCGCGCCTTGATTTAATATTTATGCACGAAGGTTAATGCCGTGCCTTGATATTGATTTTTGCACGAAGGTTAATGCCGTGCCATGTTTTATTGATTATGCACGAAGGATCATGCCGTGCCTTGTTATCGAACCATGTACGAAGGATCATGCCGTACCATGGATGTGAGGATGAGAGTAAAAGCACGAAGGGTGATGTCGTGCACTTTATTTGCTTATTTGGTGAGGATGAGAGTAAAAGCACGAAGGGTGATGCCGTGCAACTACTTGCTATTCCTTGACTTGATATTACTTGTTTTTCCATTATACCTTGTTTTCCCCTGTGGACTCATTAACTGTTGTTAATTGTTGAGTTCATTTGAGATATTCCTTATTGTGTTATTATTTGGTTATTTCTCGTTACTTTGTGGTATACATATATATGGAACTGTACAGGTTTATGTGGGTGTCTGGTCCAAGGCTTGTCACTACTTCGCCGGGATAGGCCAGGCACTTACCAGCACATGGGGTCGGTTGTGTTGATACTACACTTCTGTGCATTTTTGCACAGGTCCAGGTTTCGATCAGGAGCAACAGCAGTAAATCGTTTGCATGGGAATTGATCATATTTGAGACCGAGGTAGCTTGCAGACGTCCGCAGGCCCGACGTCTCTCCCTTTACTTATGTTACTAGCTGTAGTCTCTTTGTTCCGAGACAAACATATTATGTTATATTTCTTTCAGACTTTTATGTGTAGTATTCAGTAGTAGTTTCGTGAGTTGGTGACTCCACGTCTTGGGTAGAGGATTTCAGTATTGTTTTACCTTGGTACTGCTTATTTCCATTTGGATAAAGTCTTCCGCACTTGTTTAATTAAGGTTATGGTTTTGTTGATAAATTGAATAAGAATTGTTGCTAAAAACAGGATAGTGTGAATAAAGTGGCTTGCCTAGCTACCACGAGTAGGCGCCATCACGATCCCGATGTTGGGGGAAAATTCGGGTCGTGACAGTAACCACTTGTGCTCTATTATCACTCTGACACCATAGGGTATGACCTCATCCCAATACAACCAAACATCTTCCTGCTCCATGCATCGAGCATTCTTTACCAACGACAGCTTAAGACATGCTGTGGTTCTCACACATCTATGAAGCACCATGTAGCCTTTTTCGAAGTTTTTTTTCCCACTGATAATGAAACGTGGAATTATTATGGACATAGGAACATCGAAAGTCCCAACGTCATACCTTACAAAACTCAACTCCTACTCATCAGCAAGCTTCAGAGAATTTTTGAATAGCACTTAAATACATTGCAGGCCAAATCTGATATGACACATGACCCATAATTTGATCGTTGATGGTGAAATCCTTTTACTTGGCACGAAGCCATAAGATACATCGTGCTATTTCATGATACTAGCCTTTGTCATTTGTACGTCTTCATCATAAGACCTTTCAAGACATTCGTTTGGTACATGTCCTTCTTAAGACAGTTAAACTCATTTCCCCCAGTATCTCTGCTGGCTGAATCCTTCGCTAAATAGATATCTTATATGAACCATATAGTCTTCATTACCACCAACTACCTTTAGCTCTACATCCACCTTGTGATTCTACCATTATTGTGACGATTAGGAAGTTAAGTAAACCTTCTCAAGACCGTGCTTATCAACTGAATGTTAGAACCTAGTGCACCCCCATGTGCACAATTGAAGGTCTCTCAATTCTCTTCCATTATCGATATGGATGACACGCGGTACCAATGATTGAGTAAATTCTTGACTCCCTTGAAATTCCTCTGCAGCGTCACGAACCGTCGGCGCATACTCGATACTAAGTGCGCAAATTTCAATATACGAGTGGATGCAAAAGAACATATGACATAGGCTCCAACCGAATAAATGGCGCACGATAAGGAATTCAAAGAATTGAAGAGTTTCCTAAACAGTTACATAGCCCCTCGTAGATAAATACAGACGTCTCCGTATCGATCAGCGAGACTCTAAGTAACCGGTCTGTGTCCCGTGACTCCTATGAACCTAGAGTTCTGATACCAACTTGTCACGACCCTAGTTCACCAATCGTGAACATGTCATGATGGCACCCAGTCCCCACGACTAGGTAAGCCTAACACTTTGCAGAATCTACAAGTTTATGAACTTTAAACAAGAAATAGCGGAAAACGATATAAATAGGAATGTAATTCATGCCGCTTGGCACATACACTCGTCAACACACTGTATAAAACACCACCAAGACCCGGAATCCCATAGGTAATACAAACTAAAAGAGAGTATACAACTGTGGCTCTATGTGTGAAGAGTATCTAAAACAACGAAATGAGGGAAAAAACTCTACTATTACTATCAGAATAGAAGGAGGGCCTCCGGATCCGCGGACGTAGCAGATCGTACCTCGAGGTATCCAAATGTGCTGCTGAATCATCTAGTATGAGCTTGTTCTGATGTACCTGGATCTGCACAACAAAAGTGTGCGAAGAGTAGCATGAGTACACCACTGCGGTACTCAGTAAGTGCCAAGCCTAACCTCGATGGAGTAGTGACGAGGAAGGTCAGGGCCCTACTGAGAGAACAATAATATAATGATGATAACAATAATAAGCAGTTTAAATAATAATGAATCTGAAATGACGACAGTAAAGTGATTTCTGCAACCGTCTACAATTTAAACTAGCAGCAAGTAAATAACTCAACAAAGACTCAATCAGCAAGTCCAGGACCTGTGGGAATTGAACCCACAGTCCCATCAACAGTACCCCTGGGCCTCCGAGAGTCGAACCCGCAGCCCATGTCTCCGGGAATCGAACCCGCAGTCCATATCTCAATAATATATCAATAATTCAGGATCTCCGGGAATCGAACCCGCAGTCCATATCTCAATAATATATCAATAACTCTGGGTCTCTGGGAATTGAACCCACAGCCGTTGGATCTCCAGGAATCGAACCCGCAATCCACAAACAATATCACTTCGGGTCTCTAGGAATCGAACCCACAGCCCTGTGATCTCCGGGAATCGAACCCGCAGTCCACCAACACATCAAATAAAGAAAACACACAGAGAGAATATAATATGTTTAATTACAACTTCACCGAAAACTAGTGCCAACAATTTATCAAGAAGTTCAAGTAAGTCAACTAGGCAATTAAACATGTTGAATCCTAGCTAATCATACTTTTCTAACGAATACCGGATAAAAGTAACGCTTTTATCAGCTAAGAGCAGGAGTATCACTAATCGGGCAATTCAAGTAAAGTGTGTGTTACAACAACCAGCGCATGTACACGCCCGTCACCTCGCGTACAAGGCATTTAAACTATCACATAATATCCTAGGGGTGAAAGTTCCCCCACACGAGGTTAGACAAGCCACTTACCTCGACTCCAGTACAAAACCGCTAAGAGACAACTCTCTTGCAGCGAATGTCGGCCTCCACAGGTATAGTATCTGATAAAACTCAATTGAATCACATCAAAATAGGCCAATTGGGCATTTCCCAATCAAAACAATTCAAAATACACCAAAACCCACAAGTTGCCAAAACCTGACTTTTGGTACGCTTCTCGAAAAATTACGAAAGTTATATATTCGGGTTCCTTATCTCAACACGAGTCCGTGCATATAAAATTTATCAAAACCGCAATCCGTTTGCCCATTCAAATCAGTGATTTTCTATAATTTAGGCCTAGGGCTAAAACCCTCCATTAATCCTCCATTAATAGTAAAATAATCACGGATTTCATGATAAACTAACGAATTTAGGCCAAGAAACTTACCCCCGATAATTTTCCGATGATATCCCAGCGATTCCACGTTAATTTCTGTCCAAAAGCTCTCAAGTTGCTCAAAAGCAATGGAGGAAAATGACCCAAAATCGCGGATTTACTGCCCAGATTTTTCGTCGGTACTGTTCACGCGCGGACACTGTTCATGCGCGTGGGATACTGTTCACTGTTCACCCGCGCGGGTACTGTTCACTATTCATAAAATGCAGCAGCTTTTTCAAAAAAATTGCAGCACAGCCATTTTGCACCAAAATGGTTCGAACTCCATCATACAAACTCGAAATTCGACGATTCTTTTTCCTATGGCTCGTAATTTGATACGGATCTAGTGGTTCAAAAATAACTGAATTTGGATTTCATTTGCTCAGTCTAACATAAATTTCTCTCGTTAAATAATTAACTCATATTTCGCGTCAAAAACCCAATCGCGAGTCGATGAAATTAAACCAAAATTTCCAGATCAGTCCTATAATTCATTATTTAAATTCTCGAAGTCTCGAAATCAAATTTGGATCTCTAGAACTAAAAATAGATCTTTGGATCATTACATTTATGCTCAAAACGGCAAAAATCTTCCAAAAATGACCCGTTGGGCATCCGAGACCCCCGAGACCCCCGAGACCCCGACTAATAACACCAACCAGTCCCAAAACACATTACGGACTCGCTCGAGGCCTCAAATCACATCAAACAACACAAATATTATGAATTAACCTCCAATCCAAGCTTGAAGAACTTTGAAGTTTCCAACTTCTATTTTCGATGCCGAAACCTATCAAATCAAGTCTCGGAATAATATTGACTAACAATGATCATAAGGGACTTACCTCAAGAATTTCCGTGATTTTTCGCTCAAAATTGCCCAAAATCCGAGTTTGGAACTCATTAAAATTGATGGCCAATCTTTTAATAAGCTGTCCAGATTTTTCCCGATTTACTGTTCATGCACGTGGGTGAACAGTCACGCGCGGGTACTGTTCACGCGCGGGACTGGTCGTTGTTCATAATTGTAGCAGCTTTTTAAGGAAAAATTGCAGCACAGCCATTCTTCACTAAAATGGTTCTAGCTCCATCATACGAACTCGGAATTCGATGATTCTTTTTCCTATAGCTTCATAATTTCGATACGGATCCGGTGGTTCAAATAAAACTGAATTTGGATCTCATTTACTCAGTGCAACATCAATTTTGCTCGTTAAACAATTAATTCACATTTCACGACTTGATGAAATTAGACGAAACTTTCCCGATCAGTCCTATAATTCATGATTTAAATTCTCGAAGTCTCGAAATCAAATTTGGATCTCTAGAACTAAATTTAGACCTTTGGATCATTACATTTATGCTCAAAACGGCAAAAATCTTCCAAAAATAACCCGTTGGGCATCCGAAACACATCCGAGACCCCCGTGACCCCGACCAATAACACCAACCAGTCCCAAAACACATTACAGACTCGCTCGAGGCCTCAAATCACATCAAAAATGCAAAAATTATGAATTAACCTCCAATCCAAGCTTGATGAACTTTGAAGTTTCCAATTTCTATTTCCGACGCCAAAACCTATCAAATCAAGTCCGATTGACTTCACATTTTGCACACAAGTCCAAAATGACATAATAGAGCTACAGAAATTTTCGAAATTCCATTCCGACCGTCGGATCAAAATTTCACCTATCAACCACAATTCGCCAAAAAACTAACTTTGCCAATTCAAGTTTAATTCTACACCGGTCATCATAAAATTATTCCGGACACACTCCTAAGTCCCAAATCACCTAACGAAGCTATCCGAACCATAAGATTTGCATTTCGAGTCCGATATCAAAATTTCCACTTCCGGTCAAATTTTCTCAAAAACCTTCAATTTTCTATCTTTAGCCAAACGACTCCAAAATGACCTACGGACCTCCGAATTCACTTTCGATCGCGCTCCCAAATCCAGAATAACCATACGGAGCTACTCCCAGTCTCCGAATCCCAAACGGACATCAATAACACTAAAATGCATTTTAAGCCAAACTGATGCAATTTCTTCTAAAATGCTATCTTCCATAATATGCGCCAAAATGCTCCCGGGTTATCCAAAACCCGATCCGGGCAGACGCCCAAGTCTGAAATCATCATATGAACCTATTGCAACCTTTAGATCCCAATTCCGAGGTCGTATACTCAAAATTCTAATCCTAGTTCATTTCTTCAATTTTAAGCTTCGGAAATGAGAATTTTCATTTAAATTTGACTCCAAACTTCTTGAATTTTAATTCTGACCATACACACAAGTCAATATACCTGAGATGAAGCTGCTCATGGCCTCAAACTACTGAATGACGCACCGTAGCTCAAAACGACCGGTTGGGTTGTTACACTATCACTACTCTACCTCTACTTACTATACTATTACATTATTTCCAGCATATGTTCGTGCTTCACATGAGCTATTTATACAACATTTTCCTACTGAATTACATATTTAGCTACTCATACTAAATGTAATAGAAGAAACAAATAACAGAGAGACTTTTAAACTTGAATCAAGCTTTCATTTTCATCAATTTGACTTCAATTACATTGCTCGAACAAGGAATGTGTACCTGATTCAGCAAAAATTCCAATGAGTCTAAGGGAAATTGACAGAAAATAGCAGTTAGATGATGACATGCAATGCAACAACAATAAGAGTGAATCCCAGCAGCCAATTGAATCCCAGAGCAGCAACAAAGCAAATACCCAGCAAATAAGCAATAGAGAACCAACGAAACAGTAGGAAATCCTCTACAGCTTTAGGAATAAGCTTCGATTAGAAAAACCTAGGCAGCTTTACTCTATGATTCTATATGTGTATTCTCTGAATTTTTGATTCCAAAATCCAGCCTTTAATTAGGCTCAAATGTGGTCTATTTATAGGTGAGATTGGTGAAAATTTCGGGGGGAAAGCTGGAAAGTAATTTCTAGTTTTCTCCCCTGAATTTTACCAATTGTTACACTTTAATACCAATTTCTGTTTTGAATTTGCCTTCCATCATGTGCTGGAAGGTTCTAATTGATTCTTTTTGGGGTCTTTTACTAGTGTGCCCCTACTTGTTAAGGTTTTTTACCTAGTTGCCTTTTATTTGGGTCTATTATACCTTTAGTTTTGTGCAATATTGCAGAATTCATGGGCCTAAATGTCTTTAATATCCTTATAAGCTCTATTAAGTCCACAATTATGCCATTTTCTATTCCTCTTATGCCCTTAGTGGCATTCTTTATTTACCCGACCTATCCAAGATAGGGTATGTTGTTTCTTAGTTATTATTTAACTTCTGGCCACTACTAATGAGTCATTTAAGACTTGGCTAGATTTGGGCTTCAACTTTTTTCAATTTTATCCCTTTTGTTTCATTTTCTGTTATTAGAGTTAATTTGCAGGACTAGCCTACTTATCTATCTAAATCTATCCTATTTAAAGCACGGCCAGTCCAAAGTTTGGACTTAGCTTTGCAATTTTAGCCAATTAGTTATCACATGCCAACTAAGACTTTGCAAGTCTAGCCAATTTCAGACTTAAGTCATCTTATTACAGATTTAACCAATTTAAAAACTTAGCCAATGATTTCAGAATTAAAGAACTACCAGAGTTGGTCAGTTACAAAACTGACCACTCTTTATCACTTATTTCAATTATGACCTCTTTTTATGTTGTTTTCAATTTTAACCCTTTTAACTACTTAAAACATGTTTTCAGACTTAGCCACTTCTCAGATTACTACACTATTGCAGCTATAACCAATATCACCTATGTATATTAGGCTTAACAGCAATCAATTAACACAAAATCATTGCAGACATACCCCCTTTCACATCAAATTGCATACATAGCCATAAATCAGAATTATTTGTCATTTAACCAAAACTCAGAGAAGAGATTGAATATTGTTGAATTTCAATCAAACAAACTTGTAATCCAGATTCTAATCAAGGTATGTCAATTTAAACATAAAGCAGGCATAGTCAGAACTTTTCTCATGTCAAAAGATTACAAGAACCCTAATCATGCTTGAGTGTATTTGACTATGCATTGATATGCAGATTTTATCAAAGAAGCTCAAAGAAAATATGATAATAACAGAGAAGTATAGCTAAACAGAGATTATTTCGGAAGATGAGACTAATCTAGACATACAGTAGCTTAAACGATTAAAAAGAAAGGAAATTAAACAAAAAAACATACTAAAACATGAAGATGACGAAGAAGCAAACAAAAAAGACAAGAAGGAAAAAAATCATTAAAACAGACAAAAGAGAGGAGGGGACTTAGCTTGGCAGGATCTGTCTCCTGTGCTATTCCCCTTTTCCTGTTATTTTCTTTTTCTTTTCTTTCAGACTTCAAGTCGAAGTCTTTCTTCTAATTTCTTTTTCTTTCTTTTCCAGTTTTTTTTTTCAGACTTCAAGTTGAAGTCTTTTTATTGTTTTAGTGGTAGAGATGGGTTCAGGGTATTAGGAGGTAAAGGTTTTGTTGAGGGTTTGATTTTTAGGTCGACCGGAGTTAGGGTTCCGGCGACCTATTTTGGGATATTCGAGCACTTAGGAAGATATTCGAAGGAAACCACTTATGGGGAGGGGGGTGATAGATCAGGTTGTGAGGGTTAAGTGGTGTTAGTTTGGGAGGGGTTCTCATAGGTTTGGTCATCGGAGAGAAACTCCGATGACCAGAATTTCAAGAAGATGGGTTCTCTTGTGTTTTTCGGGAGTTTTCAAGGTGTTTCATGGTGGAGAAGAAAGGGAAAAGGGTTTGGGAGTTGGGAGTGGGCTGGAGACGACCATGAGAGGCGGCCAGTCTCCATGGCCGGCGATGAGAAGAAGGGAGGAAGAAGATGAAGCAGAGGCGGCTAGGGTTTAGAGATAGGAAATGGCCGGTCTCTGAAGAGACCGAACCTTTATATAGTTGTTGCGTTTGATGAATCCCTGGCCGTTGGATCAAGTGAGATCGATGGCCAGGATTGAATTCCCCAAAACGGCGTTGTCTCATTTAAATGAGAGATTAATTCACGCCCGTTAGATCTTAAGGCATGAACGGCTGGGATTTGATCTCAGATTTTAGTTAATTAATTAATTCCGATCAAAGTCTCAGCCGTTGGATTTAGTGTGATGAACGGCTGAGATCATTTTCATTTTAAATGTGCTGGACCGAATCTATTAACTGGTCTGGGCCAATGTGTTTGGGCTAATATTTGGCCCGGTTCTATTTTTTGTATTTTCTTTATATTTTAATTATTTTTGTGGTATTTTCTTTTGTATTTCATTTTTTCTTTTGTATTATTTTCAATTATTTAATTTCCTATTTTCTCTAATTTTCTGATATTGTTTGACATTTTTATACTATTTTTCTCTAATTTCCGTCATTATTGCCTTTTTTGTTAATTTTCCTTTTAACTACTTTAATTGTAATACTTGTATTTAACCTATATTTTTAGTTTACTAATTTTAATTTCCAATTGTTTGCATACACAAATGCATCTTAGTTCAATCAAAACATATAATTGCACACAAAAATATAATTATTTTAATTTTGGAATTTGTTGCTTAGGGCAAAAATCACGTGCTCACAGTGAGTAGTGTCGCGTTCGCGTAGGGTAAAAGGGCTGGGCAGTGAATTTAAGTCCAGAACATTTTAGACGCGGCCATTCATTCATAAAACACCATTGTTGAGTCTTAGAGAGAGAAAGTGACAGGAAATTGCTGGGATTTCATCGGGTTATCATCGGAGATAAGTTTTATGGTTCAATTATGTGTTTTTATCTTAGAATCCTCCTCTATTTCTCTGAAATTTGGATGAATTAATGTGAGAATTTAGCCGAAGTCAGGATTTTGGTAAAATGTCGATTTGAATGGGCAAACAGAGTCCGATTTTGGAAAACTTTATATCCATGGACTCGTGTTGAGATAAGGGTTCCGAAAATATAACTTTCGTAACTTTTCGAGAAGCGTACCAAAAGTCGGGTTTTGACAACTTTGTGGGTTTTAGTGCAAATTGAGTTATTTCGAATGGGATGTGTGTAATTAGCATATATTGACATATTCTCTATGATTTTGAATAGATTCGACATCTGATGCGCTTGAATTGCGAGGCAAGCGCAAGGTGGACTAAGACTTCTACCGGATCGAGGTGAGTGGTGATAGTAAATAATATACTGAGGGTTTAAAACCCCATACTAGCACTTTACAGTGCTATGATGAGATGAGACACGCGTCATGTGACGGGCGTGGTGACATTGTGATTGGGGAATTGGACTTGGTCCTTTCCGACTAATAGTGTATTGTGTATTATGACTGTGAATGAGATTATGACTTGTGTAATTGGGCTAGTAGCCAGGTTTGGGGCCTTGTGCCGATCTGTAGAGCATTACGGGACCTGTAGAGCTAGGTGAACCCTATATCATGTTGAAAACTTACACTCAGCCATAAAATTAGTTGCATAGCATATCGTGGGCCAGTACTAGATGTGTACTGTGAAAGATAGACTACTTAGGATGGAAATTCCCTAATTTAGCCGAGTAGGCCTAAAAGGCCAATTCTATACTGAATGGGACAGGGTCGAGGACCCATTATGAGGTATTATATGTATATACCCGCATTGGATCGGACTGCATGCCGCAGTGATATATATGTGGATCGGACTGCACACCTGAGTAATATATACTAGTGGGACGTACTGCATGCCACAGTATTATTGCGCTTGGGCTGTAGGAGCCTCTTCGGAGTCTAAGTCTGCACACATTCTCAGTGAGCGCTGGTGTATAGTATGGGATCGGGCTGCACGCCGCAGCAGTATAGTTATATATGTATATATATATTGGATCGGACTACACGCCGCAACATTATATGTGTGGATCGGGGAGCACGCCGCAGTATCATAGCGCTTGGGCCTAGGGAGCCCCTCTAGTCTATACACACCCCTAGTGAGCGCTGTCGACGTTAAATGGAGCGGGCTACGCGACGCAGTGTTATATGTATTGGAGCGGGCTGCATGCCGCAACATTATACTTATACATATCCATATATGTACTTAAATACTTATACATTATAGACATATGTATATATTTACATACATTGAGTTGGCAGTACACCATAGCGGTACGAGTGAGGATTTGGTTAGTGTGGGACCTTCTTGAGATAGATGTGGACTGGAGATGAGAGTATTCACCGTAGTGATGACTTACCAGTGAGGTTGCCTTAGAACTGTTTAGTGATAGTACATGTGTTCTCACTTTCGGTTATTGTTTATTATTATTACTCACTGAGTTAAAATACACTTCACCCCACTCCCCTGCACTTTTTGTGCAGATTCACAGGTGCCAGAGAGCAGTTGAGCTATCGCAGCTACTTATTCATATCTATTCTGTGGAGACTACGAGGTCGCTGCCGTTCGTCCGCAGAACTTGTTTTCTCCTTCTTTATCATTTTGTTGCCTTCATTTTGCCTAGACTTGTTTGTATAGGCTATTTTATCTGTTGAGGCTCAGACTTGCGACACCACGATTTGGTTGGGACCGTATTTTGTATGTTTCTACTATCACGTTTATCATTTTGACACGAACACTTGCTATTCAAACTTTAATTGATCACCTGAAATTAATAATTGGTTGGTTTAATGGATAACATGGTCGAGCTTGCCTAGCATTATGCCGAGCGCCATCACGGCCGGGGTTTGGGTCGTGATGAGTTGGTAACAGAGCCTAGGTTAACAGGTGTCGCGAGTCATGAGCTGGTTTAGTAGAGTCTCGTGGATCGGTGCGGGGATGCCTGTACTTATCCTCGAGAGGATGCAAACCTTTTAGCAAAGTTTCAATTCTTGGAATTCTTGTCCTGCAATTATTTTTGATTTAAAATGAACTTTGACATTCTATTCTCTCACAGATGGCGAGAACTCGAGCTTCCGGACGAGGTGGACGACCACCACTACCACCTGCTAGAGGTCATGGACGCGGCCGTGGTCATGGCAGAGGTAGGGTAGCTGAGGCAGTGCCAGCTGACCCACCGCCTCCAGTTACTGAGGTTCCAGCAGTACCAGTTCAGGCACCAGCTTAGCCCAATGTTATTCCGAGTCCACAGGAGACCCTAGCTCAGATATTCGCGATTTGCACTGGCCTGGCACATGCAGTTTTTGCTTTCACCCCAGCAATTACATCCGGGACCGGGGGTGGTCATCAAACACCTGCAGCTCGCACTCTAGAGCCGGCAGTGCAGGGCCTGCAGACACCTGAGGTCCTCCAGTCCAGCCAGTGGTCCCAGTACATCTAGTTGTTCAGGTTCAGGGGGACAGGGTCCTAGCTATGACCGACGACGAGCAGCATCATCTTGAAAGGTTCAGCAGATTATCTCCACCTATTTTCAGTGGTGCTCCGTGCGAGGACGCCCAAGGTTTTCGGGACAAGTGCCGTCGGATGCTCCGTACGGCAGGGATCTTGGAGTCCAGCAGTGTATCCTTCACTACCTTCCAGTTTCAGGGGCCAGCCTTCGCTTGGTGGGAGGCTTATGAGCGCCGCACACCAGCAGGGGCAGCACCACTACCATGGCCAGAGTTCTCCACTAAGTTCATGGAGAAGTGGGTGCCTCGATCTCAAAGAGAGGAGATGCGTAGGCAGTTTGAGGGTCTCCGCCAGGAAGACATGTCAGTGTCAGAGTATGAGATCAGATTTACAGAGTTGTCCAGATATGCACCGTGGTTGGTTCCTACCGACAGAGAGAGGATTGGACGCTCTATGGACGACCTTATCTATCCCATCCGTATTTTGATGACCCGAGAGAGGGTTTTGAGCCGTACTTTTAAGGATTTTGTGGATATCGCTCGCGACATAAAGACAGATCACTGCAGAGAGCGGGATGAGAGGGAGACTAAGAGGCCTCGAGGGTCGGCTAGTTCCAATGGCACTCAGACCAGAGGCCAGGGTCAGCAGAGCTGGGGTCGCTCTTTCAAGTCTTCATAGTCGGGCCGCTCAGATCGCCGTAGGTGGTCTTCTAGCCAGGGTTATCAGGGTTTGCACCAGAGCCAACTATCTCTCAACGCTATGCCAGCTCAGAGTTCTTCACAGGCCCCATCTGTTCAGGGTTCTTCTCGGCCTAGTTCATCAGCTGGACACTCCAGCGCTAGGGGTCCTTATCAGTCTTAGCCCCCAACACCGGGGAGTTGCTTCGAGTGCGGAGAGTTTGGGCACATCCGTAGAGAGTGTCCCCATATTGTTTCTAGGTCTTATCAGCAGAGGCGGCATCCCTCGTTATCTGGTCCTTCTACTTCAGCACCCGCCCCGCCAGCTAGGGGTAAGGGTCAGTCAACTAGGGGTTGCCCTCGAGGGGGAGGCCGATCAGGCGGACATGCTGGATGTTATGCTCTTTAGGGCCGATCTGAGGTTGTTGCTTCTGATGCTGTCATTACAGGTAGTATTTCAGTCTTTCACAATGATGCCTCAGTATTGTTCGATCCTGGTTCTACTTACTCTTATGTGTCTACATATTTTTCACCTCATTTGGGCATAACCCGTGGGTGTCTTGCGTTGCCCGTGCATGTATCTACCCCGGTGGGTGATACTATTGTTGCGGACCATGTATACCGGTCCTATCTAGTCACTATTGGGGGTCTGAAGACCCGATTAGACATATTGCTTCTCAGCATGATCGATTTTGATTTTATATTGGGCATGGATTGGCTATCTCCATGTCAAGCTATTCTGGACTGTCATGCCAAGACAGTCACCTTAGCTATACCGAGCATTCAGAGGATTGAGTGGCGAGGCACGACTGATTATGTACCCAGCAGGGTAATATCTTTCCTCAAGGCCAAACGGATGGTTGGGAAAGGATGTGTTTCTTATTTGGCATTTGTGTGGGAGATCGAAACTCAGACTCCCAGTATTAATTGTGTTCCCATTGTGCGAGACTTTCCTGATGTATTTCCCTCAGACCTGCCGGGCATGCCGCCGGACAGGGACATTGATTTTGGGATCGATTTGGTGCCAGGCACTCAGCCTATTTCTATTCCTCCATATCGTATGGCACCAACTGAGCTGAAGGAATTGAAGGAGCAGCTCCAGGAACTCCTAGATAAGGGGTTCATTCAGCCGAGTGTGTCTCCGTGGGGTGCACCAGTCCTGTTTGTTAAGAAGAAGGATGGCTCTATGAGGATGTGTATTGACTATAGGCAGCTGAACAAGGTAACAGTGAAGAATAAGTATCATCTGCCTCGCATTGATGATTTATTTGATCAGCTCCAGGGAGCTAGGGTATTCTCGAAGATTGATCTTCGTTCAGGCTACCATCAGCTGAAGATTAGATAGTCCGACATTATGAAGACAACCTTCAGGACGAGGTATGGGCATTATGTGTTTCTTGTGATGTCTTTTGGGCTAACCAATGCCCCAGCCGCGTTCATGCATCTGATGAATAATGTATTTCGGCCATATTTGAACTCCTTCGTGATTATGTTCATAGATGATATCCTGGTGTACTCTCGTAGCTAGGAGGAGCATGCTCAACATCTTAGAGTTGTGTTACAGAGATTGCGGGAAGAGAAGTTGTATGCCAAGTTCTCCAAGTGTGAGTTCTGGCTTGAGTCCGTGGCATTCTTATGACACGTGGTGTCCCGTGATGGTATTCAGGTAGATCCGAGGAAGGTAGAGGCAGTGCAGAGTTGGCCTAGACCGACCTCAGTTACTGAGATCCGTAGCTTTCTGGGATTGGCAGGGTATTATCGCCGATTCGTTCAGGGATTCTCTTCTATTGCTTCACCCTTGACTAGATTGACTCAGTAGGGTGTTCCTTTCATATGGTCCGAGGAGTGCGAGGAGAGCTTTCAGAAGCTCAAGACAGCATTGACCACGGTGCCAGTTTTGATATTGTCGTCGGCTTTAGGGTCCTATACCGTGTATTGTGATGCCTCAAGAGTTGGCATTGGATGTGTGCTGATGCAAGAGGGTATGGTTATTGCTTATGCTTCTCGTCAGTTGAAGCCCCATGAGAAGAACTACCCTGTTCATGATTTGGAGCTAGCAACCATAGTTCACGCTCTGAAGATTGGAGGTATTACCTGTACGGTGTCTCCTGTGAGGTGTATATGGATAATCGCAGTCTTCAACACCTATTCAGACAGAAGGACTTTAATTTGAGGCAGTGGAGGTGGCTGGAGTTGCTTAAGGATTATGACATCACTATCTTGTATCATCCGGGGAAGGCCAATGTTGTGACTGATGCTTTGAGTCGGAAGGCGGTTAGTATGGGCAGCCTAGCTTATATCCCAATTGGGGAGAGGCCATTTGCTTATGACGTTCAGGCCCTAGCCAATCGGCTAGTGAGGTTGGATATTTTAGAGCCGAGCCGAGTCTTGGCTTGTGTTGTTTCTCGATCTTCCTTATATGATCGCATCAAGGAGCGACAATATGATGACCCACATTTGCTTGTCCTTAAGGACAGAGTGCTACACAATGATGCTAGAGATGTAACTATCGACAGTGATGGTGTTCTGAGGATGCAAGGTCGTATTTGTGTGCCCAATGTAGATGGCCTGCGAGAGTTGATACTAGAGGAGGCACACAGCTCGCGGTACTCTATTCACCCAGGTGCCGTGAAGATGTACCAAGACTTGAGAGAGCACTACTGGTAGAGAAGGATGAAGATGGATATTGTTAGGCATATAGCTAAGTGCCTCAACTACCAGCAGGTCAAGTATGAGCATCAGAGACCGGGCAGTGTTCTTCAGCGTATGGTTATTCTAGAGTGGAAGTGGGAGAGGATCACCATGGATTTTGTTACTGGGCTCCCTCGGACTTTGAGGAAGTTTGATTTTGTGTGGGTGATTGTTGATCGGCTGACCAAGTCCGAACATTTCATTCCAGTTTGTACTACTTACTCATCGGAGCGGTTGGCAGCGATCTTTATTCGGGAGATTGTCAGGTTGCATGGGGTCCCAGTGTCTAGTATATCTACAGAGGCACTCAGTTCAGTTCTCAGTTTTGGAGGGCATTTCAGCGGGAGCTGGGTACGCGGGTTGAGTTGAGCACCGCATTTCACCCTCAGACAGACGGGCAGTCTGAGCGCACTATTCAGATCCTGGAGGATATGTTGCAAGCTTGTGTGATTGACTTTGGTGGTTCGTGGGATGAGTTCTTTCCACTAGCTGAGTTTGCCTACAACAACAGTTACCAGTCGAGTATTCAGATGGCCCCGTACGAGGCATTGTATGGCAGACAATGTAGATCTCCCATGGGATGGTTTGAGCCTGGTGAGGATATATTGATAGGGACTGAGTTAGTTCAGGATGCTCTGAATAGAGTGAAGTTGATTCAGGAGAGGCTTCGCACAGCACAGTCTCGCCATAAGAGTTATGCAGACCGTAGGGTTCGAGAGTTGTCTTTCATCCAGTATTCAATGTGTCTATGCTCCGGAATTATATCGGGGATTCGTCTCATGTATTAGACTTCAGTACCATTCAGCTTGATGGTGATTTATCTTATGATGCGGAGCCAGTGGCTATTCTGGGTAGACAGGTTCGAAAGTTTAGGTCCAAGGAGATTGCTTCAGTCAAGGTGCAGTGGAGAGGTCGACCCGTGGAGGAAGCTACTTGGGAGGTCGAGCAGGAGATGCGGAGCAGATATCCTCACCTATTTGAGTCTCCAGGTATGTTTCTTAACCCGCTCGAGGACGAGCATTTTCTTAAGTTGGGGAGAATGTGATGACCCGGCCCATCATCATGTGAGTTATCACCCCGTTATCCCCGTTATATGCTTGTCAATGTTACAATATGCATGTGGGGTGAGTTTGAGTCAATCCGGGTCGAGTTTGTTTGGAAATGAGACAAATAGTCTCTTAGAAGAAGGAATAGTTGAGAAAAGTTAGCTGGATGTTGACTTGTGAGTTAGAGAGCTTGGAATTGAATTATGATGTTTCGGTCAGCATCGGGAGGTCATTTATCAGCTAGGAGAGCGATCGAAAATGAATTTGGAGGTACGGTGTAGTTTTAGGCTTGAATTGGCTAAAGTTGAATTTTGGCGATATCCAATCGATAGGTGAGATTTTGATCCGGGAGTCGGAATGGAATTCGGATAGTTGCAGTAGCTCCGTTAGGTGATTTTGGATGTGCCTGCAAAATTTCAGGTCATTCGGAGGTCGTTTGGTCGTGTTTTCGATCGAATGTTGGTTGCGGAAGTTTAAATGAAAACTTAGGCTTGAATTCACTTGGATTCGATGTTTTCCGTGTTTAAGGGCATGTTTTTATGATTGGAACAAGTTTGTTTCGTGTTATGGAGTATGTTGGTGGTTTTCGTTGGGGTCCCGGGGGCCTCCGGATGAATTTGGGGGTCCAAACGGACCATTTTTAGCCTAAGTGAGCAACTTATCTGCTGCAATTTCTATAGAAGAATTTTGTTCTTCGCGTTCGCGTAGGCGTCCACGCATTCGCGAAGTGTATCGGAGAGTTGGGGATTTTTGTTCACCGCGTTCGCGAGGCGAAGGACGCGAACGCGTAGGGTAAGGCCTGGGGAGCATCGCGATCGCGAAAGCAAGCACGCGTTCGCGTAGGTCTGAGGCGGTTGGTCATCGCGAACGCGGCTGAAAGCCACGCTTTCGCGTAGAGGAAAATCGAGGGCTGCTGCGTTTGTTCATCGCGAACGTGTGATTAGCGTCGCGTTCGCATAGGGTAAAAGGGCTAGGCAGTGAATTTAAGTCCAGAACATTTTAGACGCGGCCATTCATTCATAAAACACCATTGTTGAGTCTTAGAGAGAGAAAGTGACGGGAAATTGCTGGGATTTCATCAGGTTATCATCGGAGGTAAGTTTTATGGTCCAATTATGTGTTTTTATCTTAGAATCCTCCTCTATTTCTCTGAAATTTGGATGAATTGATGGGGGAATTTAGCCTAAGCTAGGGTTTTGGTAAAATGTCGATTTGAATGGGCAAACGGAGTCCGATTTTGGAAAACTTTATATGCATGGATTCGTGTTGAGATAAAGGTTCCGAAAATATGACTTTCGTAATTTTTCGAGAGGCGTACCAAAAGTCGGGTTTTGACAACTTTGTGGGTTTTAGTGCAAATTGAGTTATTTCGAATGGGATGTGTATAATTAGCATATATTGACGTATTCTCTATGATTTTGAATAGATTCGACATCTGAGGCGGTTGAATTCTGAGGCAAGCGCAAGGCGGACTAAGACTTCTACCGTATCGAGGTGAGTGGTGATAGTAAATAATGTACTGAGGGTTTGAAACCCCGTACTAGCACTTTACAGTGCTCTGATGAGATGAGTCACGCGTCATGTAACGGTCGTGGTGACATTGAGATTGGGGAATTGGACTTGGTCCTTTCCGACTAATAGTGTATTGTGCATTGTGACTAAGAATGAGATTATAACTTTGTAATTGGGTTAGTAGCCAGGTTTGGCGCCTTGTACCGATCTGTAGAGCATTAGGGGACCTGTAGAGCTAGGTGACCCCTATATCAAGTTGGAAACTTACACTCAGCCGTAAAATCACTTGTATAACATATCGTGGGCTAGTACTAGATGTGTACTGTGAGAGATAGACTACTTAGGGTGGAAATTCCCAGATTTAGTCGAGTAGTCCTGAAAGGCCAATTCTATACTGACTAGGACAAGGTCGAGGACCCATTATGAGGTATTATATGTATATACCTGCATTGGATCGGACTGCACACCGCAGTGATGTATATGTGGATCGGGTTGCACACCGCAGTAATATATACTAGTGGGATGGACTGCACGCCGCAGTATTATTGCGCTTGGGCTGTAGGAGCCCCTTCGGAGTCTGAGTCTGCACACATTCTCAGTGAGCGCTGGAGTATATTATGGGATCGGGCTGCACGCCGCAGCAGTATAGTTATATATGTATATATATATATATATATATATTGGATTGGACTGCACGCCGCAGTAATATATGTGTGGATCGGGCTGCACGCCACAGTATCATATATATATATATTGGATCGGACTGCACGCCGCAGTAATATATGTGTGGATCGGTTGCACGCCTCAGTATCATAGCGCTTGGGCCTAGGGAGCCCCTCCGAAGTCTGTATACATCCGTGAGCGTCGTCGATGTTAAATGGAGCGGCCTGCGCGCCGTAGCGTTATATGTAATGGAGCGGGCTGCGAGCCGTAGCATTATACTTATACATATCCTTATACGTACTTAAATACATATACATTATAGACATATGTATATATTTACATACATTGAGTTGGCTGTACACCGTAGCGGTACGAGTGAGGATTTGGTCAGTGTGGGACCTTGTTGAGATAGATGTGAACTGGAGATGAGAGTATTCACCGCAGTGATGACCTACCCGTGAGGCTGCCCTTAGAACTGTTTTGTGATAGTACCGGAGTTCTTGTTTTCAGTTATTGTTTATTATTGTTACTCACTGAGTTGAAATATACTCACCCCACTCCCCTGCACTTTTTGTGCAGATTCACAGGTGCCAGAGAGCAGTTGAGCTGTCGCAGCTGCTTATTCATATCTATTCTGCGGAGTCTACGAGGTAGCTGCCGGCGTCCGCAGAACCTGTTTTCTCCTTCTTTATCATTTTGTTGCCTTCATTTTGCCTAGACTTGTTTGTATAGGTTGTTTTATGTGTAGAGGCTCATACTTGCGACACCACGATTTGGTTGGGACCATATTTTGTATGTTTCTACTATCACGTTTATCATTTTGAAATGAACACTTGCTATTTAAACTTTAATTTGATCACCTGAAATTAATAATTGGTTGGTTTAATGGATAACATGGTCGGGCTTGCCTAGCATTGTGACGGGCGCCATCACGACCGGGGTTTGGGTCGTGACAATAAGTGTTACCCTAATCTTGCCAGACCTAAGGCAGATCGAATAATAACAATTAGATATAAGGGGTAAAAGGGGAAGGGTAAAAATAAATATGATAACCATGATCCAAATGAGCAGTAATATCGGATTATGGTATGTAAACATTTAACAATATAAACTGATGTCGTTATTTACTAGTTTTGTTTCCAAACAACTACGTAATATAATATATTTGATTACAATTTAACTTATAAAGCACTTTCTCTTATATAACTTACACATTATTGCTAGGACCTACAACAATGAACAATTACTATTAGGGCTAACATTGCTACATTTAATCAGTTCATACCGCTAAACAAAAAGTTCATTTATGCAAAAGAAATTATGTTATTTTTAACCCCGTGATTGTCGTAGTTGTATGAATAATTCAACTAGTATTGTTTATGAACAGATGTAGTAGGACGCATTACTAATAGTTAATACTAGACATGAAGACGATTGTAGTAGGCCGATGCATCCTAGTATATAATGTAATGGTAATAAACAAGTGACAAAGATGTGAAAAAGGTGAACAAAAAGAAGAAAAAGTTTGAAATTTAACACGTTAATTAGGACGCATCGGCCTGCGACAACCATAAACCACATATTATGTTTGTAAGGTTGTAAAAGAAATCATAATACACAGAGTATTCAGTAATAAAGTGTGTTTTGACATCAAATTTCTATATATTGGTCAATGCTAGATCCATAAACGGAAGAGACTAATACTGAATACTCTGATGAAACAAGACCATCTACTTATGTATACTTTGGCCGGTGCATTCTACGCTGATTATCCTCTTTAATCTATACGTATATATAAACTTTTGTATACCCTTAAAATGTGTACGATTTGTTATGCCCATCTGCGAAAGATCGTTATAAGCATAAAATAAGCAAGGATTATATAAGTGTGTATGAAATAATGTGGACTTATGAAATCATATTCATACTAAAACCCTTATATGAAAGTAATGATAATGAGAAGCAGTATATAGTCAGACCTAGTGCAACTCTCCAACATGTTATTAGTCCATCTTTCCGATGGACTAATAATAGTAATTACTACCGTGTATATTTATACGCATCGGTTCATAATACGCATATGTATATGAAAATAATCACGGTGACCTAATCTGGCGTATATATGTTGTATACGATAAATGAAAAGTTAGTACATAACTCTGATATTACTAACACAATCTTAATTCAAGCTATACCATTAATTTTACATGGTGTATTACTACATAACTAGCGTAAAATGATATAAAAGACTCTGTTATCATTGAGACAAATATGGGATTACATTAGTCATAGGAAATAACCCATATAACAAATCATTTTGATATTATTAGTATACGTGAATGGTTGTATGATTTGTTTATCCATACATTACATATGTACTGGTCTACTAAAATGTGTACCCTTATATTAACACGGAAAATTAAATTACGACTCTTATAGTAAATTTATAGCCTTTTATGATTTGTAGAGTCCTAGTATATGATATTCATATTATATATGTAATCCTTATATAAGTATTACTTATAAGTATTATTTATATCGTATTAGTCAAATGGACTTTCAATTTGAAAATAACAGATATGTTAAATGTATTGTCACGACCCAAATTTTTCATACCCAGTCGTGATGGCGCCTCTCGTGAAGACAAGGCCAGCCAACAACCCCAAATCATATCTTTAACAGCTATCAAATATGAATGAATAGAAAATATAACTCATTGGCATTAAAACTATCAATTTCATCCCAATACAACCCGACCAGGGTGTCACAAGTCATGAGCATCTAAAGGAGTCCAAATACCTTTACAAGACCAGTAGTGTACAATACAGAATTTTTATAGTAAAAATGGTAGAAAATCTGGTGCCGCGGACGCTGGCGGTCACCTCGCTCAGCTATAGTAGCAAATCTCCAATCAGCTCAAACCCGCTACCGGGTAACAAATACCTGCATCTGCACACGAGGTGCAGGGAGTAGAGTGAGTACTTCCAACTCAGTGGTAATAAAAGTAAATAATGCTAAGAGGCAAGAAATCGCGTAGGAGCACTCCATCATGCTATAAAGGACAGTACAATCCTTTTACGAGAATCAGTAGTTCCAAGAAAATCCTTTATAAAAATATCTGAAATATAATGCTATCTCAAGCAGTAAAGTCTATCATTCAATAAAAACCATAAGGTATCAAATAATTCTCTTTTTAAAACAGTGGTAACAACCATTTCAACAATTAAGAAATAATCAAAAGTTCGCCCCTTAGGCTATATATATCAAATCTCAGTACAGTATCAGCCACACGGGCTCACTCCCAACTCACCAGCATACCATAACAGCCCATTGGGCTCATTCCCAACTCACCAGTCACAACAACAGCCCCTCGGGCTCACCCCCAACTCACCAGACACAAACAACAGCCTCTGGGGCCCACTCCCAACTCACCTGGGTACCCTGTGCTCACTGGGGGTGTGTACAGACTCCGGAGGGGCTCCTACCGCCCAAGCGCTATATCAATAGGCCTGGAAGCCTTCACACATCACACACGAGGTCTGAGAGCCTCATCACATAATACTCGAGGCCTGAAAGCCTCCCCACATAATACTCGAGGCCTGAAAGCCTCCTCACATCACTCAACATATCCTCACAGATGGCCCTCGGCCCCAATCAGTCCAGAAATAATCACAAGCCTCTTAGGCTTCAGTAAAACAGTTGTGCTCAACTCATTGGCATTTTAAATATCATTTAAATCTCGAGTTGAGTATAAACATAGCCGAGTTCACAAAATAATATAATTCAATTGGACTGAATTCAGATAATATCTCGATTACTGAGGATAATAGTGATGGAAATTCAGAAAATTTTTTAAATAATTTGGCACGAAGCCCAAGTATGGCAATAAGCCCAATTTATGATAACAATCAATAATTCTTTATCAAATATGCGGTAAAATCAACAACCGGGACGGACCAAGTCACAATTCCCAATCGTGCTCTACCCCACGCTCATACCTGGCGTGCAAGTCACCACAATACAACACTATGATGTGCAAGTCCGGAGTTTCAAACCCTGAGGACATCATTTACAAGTATTACCTACCTCGAACCGGCGAGAATTCTAGCCTGCGACGCCTTTGCCCCTCAAACCGGACTCCACGCGGGTCGAATCTAGCCAAAACCACAACGAATACATTACAATAGGCTAAGGGAATATAACCCAATCGAAAGAACTCGAAAAATACCAAAAATCACGAAATTGGCAAAACTCGAGCCCGGGGCCCACATCACGAAAAATTCTAAAATTTACATTTTCGGAATCCTCATCTCGCCACGAGTCCGTACATACCAAGAACTCCCAATTCGGACCACAATTCGGCCTCCAAATCATCAAATTGTATTTTCAATTTTCTAGGCCTAAATATCCGGTTTACAGCTCAAAAACACGTAATAGAGCCGGAATATTCAATGATAATTCAACAATATTGACTAACAATGATCATAAGGGACTTACCTCAAGAACCGTGATTTTTCGCTCAAAATTGCCCAAAATCCGAGTTTGGAACTCACAAAAATTGATGGCCAATCTTTTAATAAGCTGTCCAGATTTTTTCCGATTTACTGTTCATGCGCGTGGGTGAACAGTCACGCGCGGAGGTACTGTTCACGCGCGGGACTGTTCACTGTTCATAATTATAGCAGCTTTTTAAGGAAAATTGCAGCACAGCCATTCTTCACTAAAATGGTTCTAACTCCATCATACGAACTCGGAATTCGACGATTCTTTTTCCTATGGCTTCGTAATTTCGATACGGATCCAGTGGTTCAAATAAAATTGAATTTGGATCTCATTTACTCAGTGAAACATCAATTTTGCTCGTTAAACAATTAATTCACATTTCGCATCAAAAACCCAATCGCGACTTGATGAAATTAGACCAAACTTTCTAGATCGGTCCTATAATTCATGATTTAAATTCTCGAAGTCTCGAAATCAAGTTTGGATCTCTAAAACTAAAAATAGACCTTTGGATCATTACATTTATGCTCAAAACGGCAAAACTCTTCCAAAAATAACCCGTTGGGCATCCGAAACACATCTGAGACCCCCGAGACCCCGAACAATAACACCAACCAGTCCCAAAACACATTACGGACTCGCTTGAGGCCTCAAATCACATCAAACAACGCAAAAATTATGAATTAACCTCCAATCCAAGCTTGATGAACTTTGAAGTTTCCAATTTCTATTTTCGATGCCGAAACCTATCAAATCAAGTTCGCTTGACTTCAAATTTTGCACACAAGTCCAAAATGACATAACAGAGCTACAGAAATTTTCGGAATTCCATTCCGACCGTCGGATCAAAATTTCACCTATCAACCGGAATTCGCCAAAATACTAACTTTGCCAATTCAAGCTTAATTCTACACCGGTCATCACAAAAAATATTCCGGACGCACTCCTAAGTCCCAAATCACCTAACGAAGCTATCCGAACTATAAGATTTGCATTTCGAGTCCGATATCAAAATTTCCATTTCCGGTCAGATATTCTCAAAAACCTTCAATTTCTATCTTTAGCCAAACGACTCCAAAATGACTTACGAACCTCCGAATTCACTTTCGATCGTGCTCCCAAATCCAGAATAACCATATGGAGCTACTCCCAGTCTCAGAATCCCAAATGGACATCAATAACACTAAAATGCATTTTAAGCCAAACTGATGCAATTTCTTCTAAAATGTTATCTTCCATAATATGCGCCAAAACGCTCCCGGGTTATCAAAAACCCGATACGGGCATACGCCCAAGTCCAAAATCATCATATGAACCTGCTGGAACCTTTAGATCCCAATTCCAAGGTCGTTTACTCAAAATTCCAATCCTAGATCATTTCTTCAATTTTAAGCTTCAAAAATGAGAATTTTCATTTAAATGTGACTCCAAACTTCTTGAATTTTAATTCTGACCATACACACAAGTCAATATACCTGAGATGAAGCTGCTCATGGACTCAAACTGCTGAATGATGCGACGTAGCTCAAAACGACCGGTTGGGTCGTTACAATCTCCCCCACTTAAACATACGTTCGTCCTTGAACGTGTTGAGAACTACACTGAATAGTCTGAAATCACTGGTTTAACATCTCATGCAACTTCCTGTGCTTCCACAACTCATTTGAGCACATTGGCTCGATAACTCTATAGATATACTCCTTTATTCGAGTAAATAAGCCATTAGACCCAATTCCAACATCCGGAATTTCCTGCCTAGCATGTTTCCATCATACGACCACCATATCAATCTTCACACGCTGTACCCATACATGACTGCATAACTTTGCTGAATTCACACTATGCATCACTTTACTCATAGGACCACAATAATATTCTTTAAATATAATAATCGAAATTCCACAAATCTGATGCTCTCATTGCATCTCATGACGTACATAGGTCTTGCTCTAGCTTTTACAACACCGATACGACGGAAGAGATGTGCCGGAATTCATATTTAGTTGCCAAGTCAATAAATCATTCAGTCTATACTTTTGACAAGAACCATTACCTCATTCTGAACTAAACAATGGTCTTAGCCCCTTAATTTATTTCATATGCTCAGATTACACTGATCTCGAATTCAATGATCTCACTTACGAACTGTCCAGGCATTAAGCCACCTCATATATAATCAAAAGCCGCATATGATGCCCCAATATGCCAATAGAGTACTAATTCGAACGCGACACAAAAAGAGAAATTGAACTTTGGAAGGAATTACCAATCCCTCGCACTAATATAGGATTTCCTTAGAAAACAGAAAACAAGGCATGGAAAATAGCATATATAAAACTATACTCAACATCAAACTATTGTAGCGTGCAACCCGATCCAGATAACATACCCATGGCGGCGTGCCACCCGATCCACATATAGATCTCACATAAGGAGATGCACATCGATCCAAATCTGCTCATTACAACATAATACCGAATATCGGTCATAAGCATGATAAGTGCATCATAACATCTCTGAGGGCATATAGCGTTATAGCTACAAAAATAAAGCACAACTAAGGTGCGATATACAATTTGAATTTCAAGAGCCAAGATGCTCATCTAATATCATTCCAACGCGGATTCTCAGTATATATCAATTTCTCAACTCGTCTCACCACGCACACGGCGTAATGCATCACAGCGAGAAATATCTGACAATGAAACATCCATATAACTACTCCTCCATGAGGATCGGATTACTAAAATGAACACATCTGGCCTGATATAGAGCCATTATTCACATTAAATCTATCCATCGACTTCAAGCCGATTCTGATCACATTGAACTTAGTCTGATAACCTTTCAAAGGTCCATAATAACTTCCAGTTTCTTCATAAAACACAAGAACAACCATCACAATCAGAGTAATCCTCCCCAGTTACAACCCAATATGCCAAGTGCCCTCCGTGTATGAATCTTTAATTTAACGACACCATCACAAACTTCATACTTGGTTTAAATTTCTAATTAATCAAGTGACTACATGCCACACTTATACAATCTTCCTGTGGGAAAAGCAACACCCACCGTCTTCCGAAATAGTAAACTGGTTCGCACATTCAAACCACCGGCTGCACCTCACGTACCGATATACGATAGATGCAATTTCCATCACAAATCTGGAACCTCCGATGGACTAATACTTCGTCTTATAAAACATTTCATTTTAACTCACTTCAGGAGAATTATAGCAACATACAGGCGAATTCTCATAACCATCGAATATGCAAATTTGTAAATTAGTGGTCTAAGCCACCATAACACTTTCTGGGATCTGCCTACTCAGAATAGGCCATAACAAAAGAATGCTTCAGAATAACATCAATCACTGCGGCTGACAAGCCTCATATGCACCGCCGCAATCCCATGCATAACTCGATTACGCTGAACAAACCGATCACTGACACCAGTATGCCAACTCATCTATGGCTAATCAATCTACTTCCTTCCAATTTATCCTTGATTGCCTTAGAAATAATAATATCTCCCTTTAACACCTAACTTATTTCGACCGCACTCACCCCGAGTGACCTTAAATCACAAGACCATGCTGTCTCAAATACCATGACCATTTCATGTCTCACTAATGCTACACCGCAAGTCAAAACATCATAGAACATTTTGTGCCTTTCTTCATAAGCTGCTTTAAAAGCTTGACTCTTAACCGTACTTATAGACTCAAAATCATTAGGCATCACACTTTACCTCTTGAATTAACTAGGAGCGTTATTGAGAGCCACCCGGCTCTGGCTTGACCCCGAATGCAACCAACTCTATTGAATTTTATAGCATATGAATAGCCTCTCGATAAAGCACCCAGAGGGATCACTTCCCTCGAAGCATGCACCTATACGAGGCATAAATCACGAATCTTCCCTTAAGTATGAACATGAGCCAATAAGGCTAACCATAACATGCATTCAACAATTCATTTACTCAAATTACCACTCATGGTCCTTTTCTGTAGCTGCAATAACCCATCAATACGCTATGAACCAGAATTCACGCAGATAATTAACCATGCAACCCAATCGTAAGCGGTGGGACTCTCCCACTTAGCTCAAAGCCATTATTACACAACTCTCGAACACATTAGAACCATTCTCTCAAGTCACTTACTCTTATACAAACCGCAATTCACCCGATCCAACAAATATAACCACCCATGCCTTACTAGCACTCTAACACCACAGGGTATGACCTCATTTCAATACATCCAAACATCTTCCCGCTCCATGCACCGACCATTCTTTACCAATGACAGCTTAAGACATATTGTGATTCTCACACATCAATGAAGTACCATGTAGCCTTTGTTAAAAAAACTTCCTTCACTCGTGCCATTCTCGGCCAAATTTCCACAACCAGAACTGACTCACTAGCATGCATCAAATCGGAACTAACATATTACATAACCGTACAATTCGCTAACCAATAACAAACTCCCCAACTTGGCTCGAAGCCACAGATCACAACATATATGCTCTATTGTTGTCGTAATATCATGGTGAGATTAAACTCACTCCATCATGAGCTCGTGGAAACACGAATCATCTGTAATTTTAACTCTTCTACAGTTCTAGTATTCACTCACATAACAGTTAAGCCCACTTTTAGGGCGACAAAATTTTTACTAAGTCCCAAATTTTTCAAAAATTTCGGCAGAGTTTCCTTTGCAATTGGGCCTATCCACCTGATAGAGAACCACCAAAACCATCATAACAACACGTCCACAACTTGACAAAGCATCACAATGTATAACAACAACATTCATGGACATGCGTTTCACCTATTTGAATAATAACACATGGAAAATACCTTTCAACCCTCCATTATCTGGGCTATTCCACCAACTAAGAACATTTTCTTTACTTAATATTTTTGTATACTTTCCATTGCCATACAAATTACACAGCACCAACATACTCATTACATAGCTCTCCAACCTCCATCTCAGCTAATAGGAACCATACTGAACATATAAGTTCAAATCACGTGTTCACACAATCAGCACCTCGGTGCTCAAGCCATAGGCAAAGATTCGGCCTCAAGTCCTCCAGACCGGCCCAACATGGAACTTGCGGAGATTACATCTCGCCCCTCGATCGGGGAATTACTAGCCATCAAGGCACATATAATACTGAGCGCTCATGCACGCGTACGAACACGTGGAAGAAATTTCAAGAGTTATATTCCAAGGTGAATCAAGTACGCACGATAAGAATTCAAGAATGTGAAGTTTTCCTAAAGGTTTGGCAGCCTCTCGAGGATAATTACAGACGTATCCATACCGATCCGCGAGACTCTACTAAACCTGCTCATGACTCGCGAGACCTAGTAACCTAGGCTCTGATACCAACTTGTCACGACCCAAATTTTTCATACTCGGTCGTGATGTCGCCTCTCGTGAAGACAAGGCCAGCCAACAACCCAAATCATATCTTAAATAGCTATCAAATATGAATTAATAGAAAATATAACTCATTGGCATTAAAACTATCAATTTCATCCCAATACAACCCGACCGGGGTGTCACAAGTCATGAGCATCTAAAGGAGTCCAAATACCTTTACAAGACCAATAGTGTACAATACATAATTTTTATAGTAAAAATGGTAGAAAATCCGGTGTCGCGGACGCTGGCGGTCACCTCGCTTAGCTATAGTAGCAAATCTCCAATCAGCTCAAACCCGCTACCGGATAACAAATACCTGCATCTGCACACGAGGTGCAGGGAGTAGAGTGAGTACTTCCAACTCAGTGGTAATAAAAGTAAATAATGCTAAGAGGCAAGAAATCACGTAGGAGCACTCCATCATACTATAAAGGACAGTACAATCCTTTTACGGGAATCAATAGTTCCAAGAAAATCCTTTATAAAAATATCTGAAATATAATGCTATCTCAAGGAGTAAAGTCTATCATTCAATAAAAACCATAAGGTATCGGATAATTCTCTTTTTAAAATAGTGGTAACAACCATTTCAACAATTATGAAATAATCAAAAGTTTGCCCCTCAGGCTATATATATCAAATCTCAGTACAGTATCAGCCACACGGGCTGACTCCCAACTCACCAGCACACCATAACAGCCCATTGGGCTCATTCCCAACTCACCAGTCACAACAACAGCCCCTTGGCTCACTCCCAACTCACCAGACACAAACAACGGCCTCTCGGGCCAACTCCCAACTCACCTGGGTACCCTGCGCTCACTGGGGGTGTGTATAGACTCCGGAGGGGCTCCTACAGCCCAATCGTTATATCAATAGGCCTGGAAGCCTTCACACATCACACACGCGGTCTGAGAACCTCATCACATAATACTCGAGGCCTGAAAGCCTCCCCACATAATACTCGAGGCCTGAAAGCCTCCTCATATCACTCAACATATCCTCACAGATGGCCCTCGGCCCCAATCAGTCCAGAAATAATCACAAGCCTCTTAGGCTTCAGTAAAACAGTTGTGCTCAACTCATTGGCATTTTAAATATCATTTAAATCTCGAGTTGAGTATAAACATAGCCGAGTTCACAAAATAATATAATTCAATTGGACTGAATTCAGATAATACCACGAGTCCGTACATACCATGAGTCCGTACATACCACGAGTCGGTACATACCAAGAACTCTCAATTCGGACCACAATTCGGCCTCCAAATCATCAAATCTTATTTTTAATTTTCTAGGCCTAAATACCCGGTTTACACCTCAAAAACACGTAATATAGCAGAATATTCAATGATAATTCAATAATATTGACTAACAATGATCATAAGGGACTAACCTCAAGAATTTTCGTGATTTTTCGCTCAAAATTGCCCAAAATCCTGTGACGACCCGGCCCGTCGTCACGGGAATTACCACCCCGTTATGTTGAAATTGTATGTTTTATGCTTTTATATCAGTATTAAAGTCTATCGGGTGAGTTAGGAGTGATTTGGATTGGAAATGAGGCATATAGCCTTTGTGAAGGAAACTTGAATAAGGAAAGTCAAACCCGGAGTTGACTATTTGGTTAGAGGGCTCGGAATTGGATTTTGATTATTCGGTTAGTTCCGGGAGGTGATTTGTGACTTAGGGGAGCGATCGGAATTGAATTTGGAGGCCCGGTGTAGAAATAGGCTTGAATTGGCTAAGGTTGAATTTTGGCGAAATCCGAATGGTAGGTGAGATTTTGATCCGGGGGTCGGAATGGAATTCCGACAATTGCAGTAGCTCCGTTAGGTGATTTTGGATGTGCTTGCAAAATTTTAGGTCATTCGAACGTCATTTAGTCGGGTTTTTTATTGATTGCGTAATTCGGAATGTTTTAAGGAATTTGGGCTTGAATTCGATGAGAATTATGGGTTTTGATGTTGTTAGACGTGTTTTGAGGATTGGAACAAGTTCGAATAAGGTATTAGGATGTGTTGGTGTGTTTGGATGAGGTCCCGGGGGCCTCGGGGTGTTTTCGGATGGTTAAACGGGAGAAAATGTGGAAAATTGCAGGTTTTGACTCTGGTTCTGTTGTTTTCGCTCCTGCAGAAATGGGGGCGCAGGAGCGAGTCCGCAGGAGCGGACGAGGGGGCGCAGGAGCGCTTGGCTTCGCAGAAGCGGAAATCTTCTCCGCTGAAGCGGCGTCGCAGGAGCGTAGAGGAGACCGCAGAAGCGGTCAAGAGGCGAGATGGGAAGTCCGCAGAAGCGGAAGGTCGATCGCATAGGCGAGTCCGCAGAAGCGGACTCTTGATCGCAGAAGCGGAAAGGACCGCAGGGGCGGAAGAATTTCCGCAGAAGCGGACCCGCAGGAGCGATCCGTGTATCACAGGAGCGGAAATGGCCAAATAGGCCTGGGTTCGCAGAAGCGACCAATAGGTCGCAGAAGCGGTTCCGCAGGGGCAGAAAATGGTCCGCAGAAGCGAAAATCGCAGTGAATTAATTGTATCAGAAGTTAGAATATTTCAGAAACATTTCACACATTTGGGTCTCGGCTTTAGAGGCGATTTGGGCGAGTTTGAAGAGAAACTCAAGGGAAATCATCAGGTAATCAACTATGGCCTTAAACTATGATTAGTATTGATAATATTATGCAATTATATCATGAAAATGGAGGAATTTGGGGTAATTTATGGAGGATTTAGCCCTAGGCTTGAACTTTAGAAAATCAAGGTTTTGAATGGGCAAACGGAGTCCGAATTTGGTAAAATTGATATGCTTAGACTCGTATCGAGATGAGGATTCCGAAAATGTGACTTTTGTAATTTTTCGACAAGCGTACCGAAAGTCGAGTTTTGACAACTTTGGGAATTTTGATGTAAATTGAGTTGTATTGATCGGGTGTCGTCCCATTGGCCTAATTTGTTGTATTTCTACTGTATTTGATCAGATTCTACGCGTGCGGAGCTTGATTCTCGTGGCAGGACATTGCGGAGTAGTCGTCGCGCCGTATTGAGGTGAGTAATAGATGTGAGTGATGACCAGCGGGTTCGAAACCCCGGTATACCACTTTGTGAAGCTATATAGCGACGAGACACGTACTCTCATGTGAGTGCGGGGTCGATTGTGATTGGGGACTATGGCTTAGTCCGATTTGTTGATACTGTGTTATAATATTAGGCTATTCTTGAGCCGTCGAACGTCCTTCTCGGATGGTTGCATATTATATATTGTGATAATGGCCACTCTTGAGCCGAGGAACCCCCTTCTTGGGCGGTTGAGTATACATGTGGGCCGTGAGCCAGTTATTGGATCCCGCGAGGATCGTTATCATTGTCTTATCATATTGACATGTTAGTTACTACCAGTCCGTAGCTATTTCTGTTATCATGCTATTTCCAATCTCTGGAACTTGATATTACTGTTTTCAACTGAAAAATGATAAAAGATGTTTTCAAAAACTACTTTTGAGCCTGCGAGGCTGTATCTGCATATTAGCTGACCGGTAGTGGATCGGGCTGCGCGCCGCAGCGGTATATGTGTTGGATCGGACTACACGCCGCAGTAATATTGTGCTTGGGCTGTAGGAGCCCCTCCATAGTCTGTACCCCCACAGTGAGCACGGGTACCCAAATTGGATCGGGCTATGCGCCGTAGCGGTCATATCATGCATCGCATTGCATTTAGCTACATCTGCTAGCTGTTATATTATTTTGCTGGTACTTGTTGGTACATGTGGATTGTACTATGCTTATATCAACATGTTGGTTGCTTTACGTGATTTTTTATTGCTATGTTGTTATTTACCTTTATTACTCACTAAGTTGGAGTACTCACTTTACTCCCCGCACCTCGTGCACAGATGCAGGTATCTATTTACCCGGTAGCAGGTCTGGGCCGATCATAGGCAGAGTTATATGAGTTAAAGACGTGTCTGCCAGTGTTCGCAGAATTCCTTCTTACTGTCTCTTGATTTTGTATTGACTTTTCTTTCCGCACTTGGTATCTTGTAAACCTTTATACACCCATGTTCAGTAGAGGCTCATGACTCTTGACCCTTCGGTCTATGGGAGTTGATGTATTATGGGACTTGGTTCCCGTTTTCGTTATATGTATCGCTATCGCTTCGTGATTTGATATGCTTAAATGGGCAAAAGAGAGCTTCTAGCTCCGTTATTGTTATTGATTGGTCGAACTGGCCTAGCAATGTGTCGGCCGCCATCACGACCGCATTTGGGGTCGTGACAAGTCGGCATCGCAGCCTCAGGCTTACTAGGCCCCGCTAGTCTCGAGCCTGCTAGTAGCAGTCTCGTGGACCCGCACGCGGACGCCCGTACTTATCCTCGGAGGTGCGAACCTTTAGGAAAACTTTACTTTTCTTGAACTTTGTCGTGCGATCTTGTTGTTCCGAGAACCGAACTTCTATATTCTATTCTCTCGCGATGGCGAGAACGCGAGCATCGTGACGAGGCGGACGACCTCCGTTGCCACCCGTTAGAGAGGCCGCGGGTGCGGTCGTGCTGAGGTAGAGGCAGGGCGGCCGAGGCAGTGCCACCGACCCGCCCGTTGTACCGCCCGAGAGCAGCCCTCGCTGGTCGATGCTCCGCAGCAGCCCGGCCTAGGCCGCACCGTATCTATCGCTATTCCCCGGTCTTCGCGAGACTCTCGCTTAGATATTATCGCTGTGTTCCGGTTTGGCTCAGGTAGTTTCAGCTACCGCCACCGTAGCGACATCTCAGACTGGGGGTGGACAGCAGACCCCGGCAGCTCGCACACCCGACCCCGTTGTTCGTGACTTCGCACGCCGCAGGCGGTCCCTCGCTCGGTGGTTGCACCCGTTATTCCTCCGACCGCACCGGCCCAGCCTCCAGAGCATATGGTTCAAGTTATGCCCGACGACGAGCAGTCGTCGTCTCGAGAGATTTGGCATACTTCACCCACCCCATTTTTAGCGGCGCCGAGGGCGAGGATGCCCGTGGTTTCTTGGATAAGTGGTCAGAGGATGTTGCGGACGGCCGGTATTCTCGAGTCCAGACCGGAGTTTCATTTACTACCTTTCGGTTCACTGGTCCCGCATTTGATTGGTGGGAAGAGTTTGAGAGGCGTAGGCCCGCAGGAGCAGCACCTCTCACATGGCAGCAGTTCTCTACTCTTTTTCTAGAGAAATATGTACCTCAGTCTCGTCGCGAGGAGCTACGTCGCCCGTTCGAGTGGTTGGTTCAGGGCGACATGTCTGTGACCCAGTATGAGCTCAGATTCACACAGTTGGCTAGGCATGCCACACGGATGATCCCTAATGATAGGGAGAGGATCAGGAGGTTCATTGATGGCCTCAACTACTCTATCCGCATTCTTATGACTAGAGAGAGAGTTTTGTCATCATCATTTGAGCAGGTTGTTGATATGGCATGCTCCATCGAGGCGGATCGTCGCTGAGAGAGAGAGGAGCGGGAGGCCAAGAGGCCTCATGGTTCTGGCAGTTTCAGTGGTGCTCCATCTAGAGGGCATTCCCAGCAGAGCAGAGGTCGCTCATCGAGACCTTCTCATTCAGGCCGCCTAGAGCAGAGCGGAGGTTCTTATGGTCTTGGTCGACAGGGGTTTCAGCAGGGTCAGTCATCGCTTGGTGCCCTTCCAGCACCTACTTCATCAGCCCAGGGTTCTTCTGCGACGAGGGGTTCCCTTCAGTCCCCTTCTCCAACACCAGGTGCATGTTATGAGTGTGGTGAGTTTGGCCACATGAGGAGACAGTACCCTCGACTCCGTAGGGACAGGACTCAGCAGAGGATCAGCCCTCATCTTCAAGCACCATCTCGCCCAGTAGAGGTGGAGGCCGGGCCTTCTCGTGGTCGCCCTGCGGGCGAGAGAGATCGGCGGAGGCCGTGCACGGTTCTATGCACTTCCCGACAGGCGTGATGCAGCTTGCCTCCGACGCAGCTGATTACATGTATCATTTCTGTCTGTCACAGAGATGCCTCTGTTTTATTTGATCCAGGGTCCACATATTCTTACGTGTCCTCTTATTTTCGCACATCACTCGGGTGCGACTCGTAGTAGTCTTGATTTACTCGTTCATGTATCCACCCCCGTGGTGATACGATCATTGTGGATCATGTCTATAGATCCTGTGTTATATCTATTGGGGGTCTGGAGACCCAGGCAGATTTGTTATTGTTGGGTATGGTGGACTTTGATGTTATATTGGGTATGGACCGGTTGTCTCCGTACCATGCTATATTGGACTGTCATGCTAAGACAATTACGTTGGCCATTCCTGGTATTTCTCAGATCGAGTGGCGTGGTTCGACCGATTTCGTCCCTAGCCGTGTTATTCGTTCTTAAAAGCTCAGAAGATGGTTGAAAAATGGTGTTTATCATACTTAGCTTTTGTGAGAGATGTGGAAGCTGAGTCTCCTAGCATTGATTCTGTACCTGTTGTGAGGGACTTCCCGTACATATTCCCTCGTACCCACCGGCATGCCGCCGGACAGTGATATTGATTTTGGCATTGACTTGGTGCCGGCACTCGCCCCATATCCATTCCTCCTTATCGACGGCACCACCGAGTTGAAGGAACCGAAAGAGCAACTTCGTGAGCTTCCGGATAAGTGGTTTCATCCGCCCTAGCGTGTCCCCGCGGGTGCGCCCGTATTATTTGTTAAAAAGAAAGATGGTTCCATGCGAACGTGTATTGATTATAGGCAATTGAACAAAGTGACAATGAAGAACAAGTACCCTCTACCGCGCATAGATGATTTGTTTGATCAGCTACAGGGTGCGAGGGTGTTTTCTAAGATCGATCTTCGTTCAGGCTATCATCAGCTGAAGATCAGGGGACTCGGATATTATGAAGACTGCATTCAGGACCCGATATGGTCATTATGAGTTTCTTGTGATGTCGTTTGGGCCGACCAACGCCCCAGCAACATTTATGCATCTGATGAACAGTGTGTTCATGCCTCATTTGGATTCATTTGTGATTGTGTTCATTGATGACATTCTAGTCTACTCCCGTAGTCAGGAGGAGCATGCTCAGCATTTGAGTATTGTGTTGCAGAGATCGAGGGAGGAGAAGCTATATGCTAAATTCTCCAAGTGCGAGTTTTGGCTCGAGTCCGTAGCATTTCCGGGACATGTGGTGTCTCGTGATGGTATTCAGGTTGATCCGAAGAAGATAGAGGCGGTGCAGAGTTGGCCTAGACCGTCCTCATCTACAGAGATTAGGAGCTATCTTGGCTTGGCGGGATATTATCGCCGGTTTGTTCAGGGATTTTCATTCATTGCTTCTTCATTGACTAAATTGACCCAGAAGGGTGCACCATTCGTGTGGTCGGATGAGTGCGAGGAGAGCTTTCAGAAGCTCAAGACAGCTTTGACCACAGCTCCAGTGTTAGTATTGCCATCAGCTTCAGGTTCATATACCATTTATTGTGATGCCTCGAGAGTGGGGATAGGTTGTGTGCTGATGTAGGAAGGTAAGGTGATTGCTTATGCTTCTCGGCAGTTGAAGCCACATGAGAATAACTATCATGTTCATGATTTGAAGCTAGCCGCCATTGTTCATGCATTGAAGATTTGGAGGCACTATTTGTACGGTGTGTCTTGTGAGGCGTATACCGACCATCGTAGTCTCCAGCACTTGTTCAAACAGAAAGACCTTAATTTGAGACAGCGGAGATGGCTTGAGTTGCTGAAGGATTATGACATTACTATATTATATCATCCGGGAAGGCCAATGTGGTGGCCGATGCTTTGAGCCGGAAGGCGGTCAGTATGGGGAGCTTGGCATATATTCCAGCCGAGCAGAGGCCATTTTCTTATGATGTTCAGGTTCTAGCCAATCGGCTAGCGAGGTTAGATATTTCAGAGCCCAGTCGGGTATTGGCTTGTGTTGTATCTCGGTCATCTCTATGTGATCGTATTAGTGAGCGCCAGTATGATGACCCACATTTGGCTGTCCTTAGGGACAGAGTTCAGCATGATGATGCTAGAGATGCCACCATTGATAGTGACGACATATTGAGGATGCATGGCCGAATATGTGTGCCCAATGTTGATGGCCTTCGTGAGTTGATTCTAGAGGAGGCCCATAGCTTGCGGTATTCTATCCATCCAGGAGCCGCGAAGATGAATCAAGATTTGAAATAGCACTATTGGTGGAGAAAGATGAAAATGGACATTGTCAGACATGTATCACGGTGCCTCAACTGTCAGCAGGTTAAGTACGAGCATCAGAGGCCCGGTGGCGTATTTCAGCGCAATGATATTCCTGAGTGGAAATGGGAGAGGATCACTATGGACTTTGTTACTAGACTCCCTCGGACAGTGAGGAAGTTTGATTTTGTTTGGGTGATTGTGGATAGGCTGACCAAGTCTGCTCACTTCATTCCAGTTAGTACTACCTACTCATCGGAGCGGATGGCAGCGATCTTTATTCGAGAGATTGTCCGGTTGCATGGGGTCCCAGTGTCTATCATATCCGACAGGGGTACCCAGTTCACTTCTCAGTTTTGGAGAGCATTTCAGCGAGAGATGGGTACGCGGGTTGAGTTGAGTACAGCATTTCACCCCCAGACAGACGGGCAGTCTGAGCGCACTATTCAGATTCTGGAGGATATGTTGCGAGCTTGTGTGATTGACTTTGGTGGTTCGTGGGATGAGTTCCTACCACTTGCTGAGTTTGCCTACAACAACAGTTATCAGTCGAGTATTCAGATGGCCCCGTATGAGGCATTGTATGGCAGACGGTGTAGATCCCCCGTGGGATGGTTTGAGCCTGGTGAGGTTAGATTGATAGGGACTGAGTTAGTCCATGATGCTCTGGATAGAGCAAAGTTGATCCAGGAGAGGCTTGCACAGCACAGGTCTCGTCAGAAGAGTTACGCGGACCGTAGAGTTCGAGAGTTGTCTTTCATGGTCGGCGACAGCAGTATTGTCGAAGCGTTTCACCCATGAGCGGTGTCGCGAGGTTCTGGGAAGAAAGCGAAAGTCGAGTCCCAGGTACATCGGTCCTTTTGAGATACTCAGGAGGGTCGGAGAGGTGGCATATAAGGCCTTTCCACCCAGCTTATCCAGCGTTCATCCAGTATTCCATGTGTCTATGCTCCCGAAGTACATCGGAGATCCGTCTCATGTATTAGACTTCAGTACCATTCAGCTTGATGGTGATCTATCCTATGATGTGGAGCCTATTGCCATTTTGGGACGTCAGGTTAGAAAATTGAGGTCTAAGGAGATTGCATCAGTTAAGGTTCAGTGGAGAGGTCGACCCGTAGAGGAGGCCACTTGGGAGATCGAGCGGGAGATGCAGAGCAGATATCCTCACTTGTTTGAGATTTTAGGTATGATTCTTGACTCGCTCGAGGTCGAGCGTTTGCTTAAGAGGGGGAGAATGTGACGACCCGGCCCGTCGTCACTGGAATTACCACCCCGTTATGTTGAAATTACAAGTTTTATGATTTTTATATCAGTGTAAAAGTCTATCGGGTGAGTTAGGAGTGATTTGGATCGGAAATGAGGCATATAGCCTTTGTGAAGGAAACTTGAATAAGGAAAGTCAACCCGGAGTTGACTATTTGGTTAGAGGGCTCGGAATCGGATTCTGATGATTCGGATAGTTCCGGGAGGTGATTTGTGACTTAGGGGAGCGATCGGAATTGAATTTGGAGGCCCCGGTGTAGAAATAGGCTTGAATTGGCTAAAGTTGAATTTTGGCGAAATCCGAATGGTAGGTGAGATTTTGATCCGGGTGTCGGAATGGAATTTCGACAATTGAAGTAGCTCCGTTAGGTGATTTTGGATGTGCCTGCAAAATTTCAGGTCATTCGGACGTCGTTTGGTCGGGTTTTTGATTGATTGTGTAATTCGGAATGTTTTAAGGAATTTAGGCTTGAATTCGATGAGAATTATGGGTTTTGATGTTGTTAGACGTGTTTTGAGGATTGGAACAAATTCGAATAAGGTATTAGGATGTGTTGGTGTGTTTGGATGAGGTCCCGGGGGCCTCGGGGTGTTTTCGGATGGTTAAACGGGAGAAAATGTGGAAAATTGCAGGTTTTGACTCTGGTTCTGTTGTTTTCGCTCCTGCAGAAATGGGGGCGCAGGAGCGAGTCCGCAGGAGCGGACGAGGGGGCGCAGGAGCGCTTGGCTTCGCAGAAGCGGACATCTTCTCCGCTGAAGCGGTGTCGCAGGAGCGTAGAGGAGACCGCAGAAGCGGTCAAGAGGCGAGATGGGAAGTCCGCAGAAGCGGAAGGTCGATCGCATAGGCGAGTCCGCAGAAGCGGACTCTTGATCGCAGAAGCGGAAAAGACCGCAGGGGCGGAAGAATTTCTGTAGAAGCGGACCCGCAGGAGCGGTCCGTGTATCGCAGGAGAGGAAATGGCCAAATAGGCCTGGGTTCGCAGAAGCGACCAATAGGTCGCAGAAGCGGTTCCGCAGGGGCGGAAAATGGTCAGTAGAAGCGAAAATCGCAGTGAATTAATTGTATCAGAAGTTAGAAAATTTCAGAAACATTTCACACATTTGGGTCTTGGCTTTAGAGGCGATTTGGGCGAGTTTGAAGAGAAACTCAAGAGAAATCATCAGGTAATCAACTATGGATTTAAACTATGATTAGTATTGGTAATATTATGCAATTATATCATGAAAATGGAGGAATTTGGGGTAATTTATGGAGGATTTTGCCCTAGGCTTGAACTTTAGAAAATCAAGGTTTTAAATGGGCAAATGGAGTTCGAATTTGGTAAAATTGATATGCTTAGACTCGTATTGAGATGGGGGTTCCGAATATGTGACTTTTGTAATTTTTCGACAAGCGTACCGAAAATCGGGTTTTGACAACTTTGGGAATTTTGATGTAAATTGAGTTGTACTGATTGGGTGTCGTCCCATTGGCCTAATTTGTTGTATTTCTACTGTATTTGATCAGATTCTACGCGTGTGGAGCTTGATTCTCGTGGCAAGTGCATTGCGGAGTAGTCGTCGCGCCGTATTGAGGTGAGTAATAGATGTGGGTGATGACCAGCGGGTTCGAAACCCCGGTATACCACTTTGTGACGCTGTATAGCGGCGAGACACGTACTCTCTTGTGAGTGCGGGGTCGATTGTGATTGGGGACTATGGCTTAGTCCGACTTGTCGATACTGTGTTATGATATTAGGCTATTCTTGAGCCGTCGAACCTCCTTCTCGGATGGTTGCATACTATGCTGTGATATTGGCTACTCTTGAGCCGTTGAACCCCCTTCTTGGGCGGATGAGTATACATGTGGGCCGTGAGCCAGTTATTGGATCCCGCGAGGATCATTATCATTGTCTTATCATATTGACATGTTAGTTACTACCAATCCGTAGCTATTTCTGTTATCATGCTATTTCCAATCTCTGGAACTTGGTATTACTGTTTTCCAACTGAAAAATGATAAAAAGGTTTTCGAAACTACTTTTGAGCCTACGAGGCTGCATTTGCATATTAGCTGACTGGTAGTGGATCGGACAGCGCGCCGCAGCGTATATTCATGATTTTGTGCTTGGGCTGTAGGAGCCCCTCCGAAGTCTGAACCCCCACAGTTAGCACGGGTACCAAATTTGGATCGGGCTACACGCCGTAGCGGTTATATCATGCATTGCATTGCATTTAGCTACATCTCGTAGTTGTTATACTGTTTTGCTCGTACTTGTTGGTACAGGTACAGTTGATATTGGTTCTGTTACAGGGTATTTGATTACAACTTTACATACTGCTTTATTGTGGATTTCTTGTCTACGCTGTCTTACCCTTGTTTATTACCACTGAGTCTGGCAGTACTCATTTTACTCCCTGCACCTTGTGTGCAGATCCATGTACCTCTCAGCAGTGATCCAGTAGCTGTGCGAGGCGACATTTGTGGATATTCGAGGTAGCTGCAGAGTCCGCAGGACCCGATATTCCTTCTTACCGTCTCTTGATTTTGTATTGACTTTTCTTTCCGCACTTGGTATCTTGTAAACCTTTATACACCCATGTTCAGTAGAGGCTCATGACTCTTGACCCTTCGGTCTATGGGAGTTGATGTATTATGGGACTTGGTTCCCTGTTTTCGTTATATGTATCGCTATTGCTTCGTGATTTGATATGCTTAAATTGGCAAAAGAGAGCTTCTAGCTCCGTTATTGTTATTAATTGGTCAGGCTGGCTTAGCAATGTGCTAGGCGCCATCACGACCAGATTTTGGGTCGTGACAAATCCGAGTTTGGAACTCACTAAAATTGATGGCCAATCTTTTAATAAGCTGTCCAGATTTTTTCCGATTTACTGTTCATGCGCGTGGATGAACAGTCACGTGCGGGTACTGTTCACGCGCGGGACTGTTCATTGTTCATAATTGTAGCAGCTTTTTAAGGAAAAATTGCAGCACAACCATTCTTCACTAAAATGGTTCTAACTCCATCATACGAACTCGGAATTCGACGAATCTTTTTCCTATGGCTTCGTTATTTCGATACGGATCCAGTGGTTCAAATAAAACTGAATTTGGATCTCATTTACTCAGTGCAACATCAATTTTGCTCGTTAAACAATTAATTCACATTTCGCGTCAAAAACCCAATCGCGACTTGATGAAATTAGACCAAACCTTCCAAATCAGTCCTATAATTCATGATTTAAATTCTTGAAGTCTCGAAATCAAATTTGGATCTCTAGAACTAAAAATAGACCTTTGGATCATTACATTTATGCTCAAAACAGCAAAAATCTTCCAAAAATAACTCGTTGGGCATCCGAAACACATCCGAGACCCCCGTGACCCCAACCAATAACACCAACCAGTCCCAAAATACATTACGGACTCACTCGAGGCCTCAAATCACCTCAAACAATGCAAAAATTATGAATTAACCTCCAATCCAAGCTTGATGAACTTTGAAGTTTCCAATTTCTATTTCCGATGCCAAAACCTATCAAATCAAGTCCGATTGACTTCAAATTTTGCACACAATTCCAAAATGACATAACAGAGCTACAGAAATTTTCAAAATTCCATTCCGACCGTCGGATCAAAATTTTACCTATCAACCGGAATTCGCCAAAATACTAACTTTGCCAATTCAAGCTTAATTCTACACCGGTCATCACAAAAAATATTCCGGACACACTCCTAAGTCCCAAATCACCTAACGAAGCTATCCGAACCATAAGATTTGCATTTCGAGTCCGATATCAAAATTTCCACTTCCGGTCAAATTTTCTCAAAACCCTTCAATTTTCTATCTTTAGCCAAACGACTCCAAAATGACCTACGGACCTCCGAATTTACTTTCGATCGCGCTCCCAGACCCATAATAACCATACAGAGCTACTCCTTGTCTCAGAATCCCAATTGGACATCAATAACACTAAAATGCATTTTAACCCAAACTGATGCAATTTCTTCTAAAATGCTATCTTCCATAATATGCGCCAAAACGCTCCCGGGTTATCAAAAACCCGATACGGGCATACGCCCAAGTCCGAAATCATCATATAAACCTGCTGGAACCTTTAGATACCAATTCCAAGGTCGTTTACTCAATATTCCAATCCTAGTTCATTTCTTCAATTTTAAGCTTCAGAAATGAGAATTTTCATTTAATTTTGACTCCAAACTTCTTGAATTTTAATTCTGACCATACACACAACTCAATATACCTGAGATGAAGCTGCTCATGGACTCAAACTGCTGAATGATGCGACGTAGCTCAAAACGACCGATTGGGTCGTTACATGTACATATAGAAAATTCAATCATAACAGTTATAAAAAATGAGAGAACCATAAAGTTTAATACCTTAACGGGGTAGGAAATCCCGTTAAGGTATTTGGACTATAACATACAACATACGTATATATTAGTCACTATTAGGCAACTTCCTATAAAATTGCTCCACCTAATAAAAGATTGTAATAGACTAGGGCGGCTATTATAAACAATGACCGTGCATTCATAACAACTCCAACTCATATCATAGTAGTTCTCTGCCCAAACTTTGCATCAATCCTTTGTATACTAGGCTCGATTGGTTCAATACTTTCTAATACTTAAACCATCATCTTATGAAGAATAAAGGTGAAAGTACATCTAGGTTAATTTTTTAGGATTTTTTTAGGTTAAGGGTTATGGGCCTAGAAATTATAGCCTTGAAAATTGCAAAGGGAGGTTGGGAAATGCGAATCGGGAATTGTGAAGGGAGGTTGGGAAGGACAATATTTTTAGTCCATGTGTTACATTAGTTTACGACAACCACATACTATGACGCATTGGCTAATATTATATATAACTGTATTCATATAGAAATTACATTTCTAACTAAATATGGGCTTTAATGTGGTATAATACGACATCTATGTAACGCTGATGGTAGGTATAGATTTTGTTATTTAGTAAACATAACTTTACTAATAAGTTAATACAGTCATACGTTATGTTATCATATTACTTGATAACCACCATGTAATTGAATAGAATATGATTTTACCAATGCGTCCTAGCTCCATGCTAATACTCACACATAATATATCCACGATTGTTTTATCTTGCTCGTGGAACGATGTCTATGGATTGTATCGATACATCTCGGGAATTTACAAAAACCAAATCATAATACGCCCCTATAGTAGGACCTTCAATTGGACTAATACGATTATAGTCTGTATACGCATATTCTTTATATTCATGGAGATTGTAGTAGAACAATTAAAATGGAAGAGGGTACTTTGATACGATTTCTCAATTTATCAATTGGACTAATTTCATAATGTAACTTATAATATAGAAATAACTAAGTATTATACGATTATGTTATATATATATATATATATATATATATATATATATATATATATATATATATATATATATATATATATATATATATATATATTAAGTCGACGGCGCTCACCGGGAGTATGTATAGACTTTGGATCTACAATAAAGAAAGGTCAACCTTGTACGGCTGAAAATATGTATATTCACCTGGTTTATAATATATTGTGTTATTATTCACCTAAAAAATAATAAGAAAATTATAGGACTAATACGAATGTACGTGTCTTATTATATTGACATGTCCATCGTATTACATTACTATATGTTATTTCATATTGTATTGACATAACAATAACACCTCAGATGTAGTAAATGGTCTATCCATTTGTACAAGATGTAATACGATTGTACCATTAGCTAATGAGAGGTATGTGATTTCATCCTGAGCTCTAGATATTAGACATAAGTAAAATATCTATGAAACAGGTAACAAAGACGGCTAATAACACATACTTGACGTGACAAATCCCATTACCCACTATAATTGGGATGATCACACACCTCTCATTGACCTTGCTAATAATAACACCTACCATTCTAGTATCAAGATAGCACTATGAGAAACTCTGTATGGGTGAAGGTGTAGATCGCCAATTGGTTGGTTCAAAGTTGGTGAAAAGGAGTTGTTGGGACCAAATTAGTCTATCAGACTATGGACGCATCGGCCTACGACAACCACATAAGTCCATTGGACTAATACGATTGTAGTCATAGGAACTTCCGTTTATATATCGTGGTTGTTATTTAGTAATTGACCGTGAATGAATATGATTTCATTCATATACTAGGATGCATCGGCCTACGACAACCACATAAGTCCATTGGACTAATACGATTGTAATCATATGACCTTCCGTTTATATATCGTGGTTGTTATTTAGTAATTGACCGTCTATGAATATGATTGTAATCATAACAGATTGGGAGTAATGTAATACGATTGTAGTAGGACGCATCGGCCTACGACAACCACATAGTAGGACGCATCGGCCTACGACAACCACATACTAGGACGCATCGGCCTACGACAACCACATAAGTCCATTTGACTAATTTAGTGTTTAGGACTAAATTACAGGCAAATATTTCATTCAACCTACAATATAGAGCTATGTGATATATTAAATTTGCGAAAGGGACATATATCAAATATTGTTATCATAAACTTAAACGACAAGGTCGCCAAAAATCTGACCACGTTCTGGGAAATATTAAGTATTGTCTCATTCATAAGACTTAGTAATACGATTATTATATGCGTGATATCAAATTTAATAGGTTATTTTGATTACAATTGCCATATACGAAAGAACAGAGTAGTCAAATGGCCAAAAATACTTTATCATAAAATCTATATAACAAGGCGGTATATATGTCCTAGACAGAATATAATATATCACATAGGCCGTTTAATATTTACCTATTGGATTGTTGTCCAATACTATACCTAGGATGATAGTTGTTATTTACATTACTTTGATTGGACTTATGGGCATTTGTTTGATACCAAAAGTATATAATCTATACTCAATTGGTAGCTAATTTAATGTATGGATGCTAAAACAAGATATTAGTGGGGTATAAACCGAATATATTCCTATATAAGTGTAAGATTTGTATTACACATCCGGATATAATCCCATCGTCCTAGTATATGAATGAAATAATGTATCCTAGTAATTATATACCTAATATTAGTAAAACGGCCTATGATTATATAATAACATCGTGTTCAATAATAGTATATGAATGAACCACATAAGTCCATTTGACTAATACGATTGTAGTCATAGGAACTTCCGTTTATACACCGTGGTTGTTATTTAGTAATTGACCATCTATGAATATTATTTCATTCATACACTAGGACGCATCGGCCTACGACAACCACATAAGTCCATTTGACTAATACGATTGTAGTCATAACAGGTTGGGATTAATGTAATACGATTGTAGTAGGACGCATCGGCCTACTACAGCCACATATGTCAATTTGACTAATACGATTGTAGTAATAGGACCTTCCGTTTATATATCGTGGTTGTTATTTAGTAATTGACCATCTATGAATATTATTTCATTCACATACTAGGACGCATCGGCCTACGACAACCACATATAAGTCCATTGGACTAATACAATTGGGAGTATTGTCATACGATTGTAGTAGGACGCATCGGCCTACGACAACTACATAAGTCCATTTGACTAAAAAGATTGTAGTAATAGGACCTTCCGTTTATATATCGTTGTTGTTATTTAGTAATTGACCGTGAATGATTATGATTTCATTCATATACTAGGACGCATCGGCCTACGACAATCACATAAGTCCATGAAATTATTATTATATTCATGTGATATAATAGGTACATTTCAACATTAATTGTTGTAGGATGCCCTAGTATGCTCTGCGTAGTATTTATAGTAGCTAAACTAATTAGAATTGAAATAATATGGCATATATAATGTACATTACTGTTATGCTTTTTAGCAGTTATCTTACTGTTTACGAATATAAACAACATCATACGAATAGTGGGATTGAACTCTATTTTTATACGGCCTACGACAACCACATAAGTTCATTTGACTAATACGATTGTAGTCATAACAGATTGAGAGTAATGTAATACGATTGTACGTCGGAAGTAATAAACAGATTGGAAGTAATTCTTAACTACAGAACATTAGTAATTATATATACGACAATATAAGTCATTTCAAAGTTTACAATAATTACATTATATGTTATTATATGTATACATTACGAACATATACATACTAATATATGACTAATTGCGTATTACAACATTGGAGATACAGCCTAATTAACTATTTAATAACTATAAGTCCAATCGTATTAGTCCACATAATGGCACTTACCTATTATATCCTGTATACTTCATGAATCGTATTAGTCCATTTGACTAATACGATTATAGTCATAGGAATTTCCGTTTATATACCGTGGTTGTTATTTAGTAATTGACCGTGAATGAATATGATTTCATAACATTTTAACCTTATTAAGAAGTCATTCATAAGGTTCTGTATACTTAGTAAAAATTTTATTACGGATTATTAACCATTAATACTTCGGGTAGAAAATCCTTTATCTTCCATTTGACTAGGTGGCACATAACTTTGTAAATACGTGGTTAACTCGTATTCACAAAAACACCATATAATAAGTCTGTTGGTTACGCACTAAGTAAACTTATGTTAATACTTAGGAAACGTATCTTATTACATACAAACTCATAATACATAATTATGGTTCGTATATGTGGTTACCTAGTATAGAACATTAACATACAATATAAAATCTGTTATGATCAACCATTTAATTGTTAGTCAAATGAGTCTTTCAACAATCGTATTAGTCATATGGACTTATGTGGTTGTCGTAGGCCGATGTGTCCTACTACAATCGTATTACATTACTCCCAATCTGTTAAGACTACAATCGTATTAGTCAATTGGACTTATATGATTGTCGTAGGCCGATGCGTCCTAGATGAATCCTAGTATAAGTCAATTATACGGACATAGAATAATTAATAACAGCAAAGTCACTCCGTCAAACATTGAAACTTATTATATCTTAGTAGGACAGGTAAATGCTTTGATTATTATTTAACACATTCTAGTGTATTATGGACCGTATATTGTATTTAGAATAGTATTATTTAATTTGATCATAACTGTGTAGGCCGAATTAAAGTGTATAGTTTTAGGAGTTAGTATTTCACAACAATATGGTCTTATTGTAGTGTAATAAGACTAAACCCATCACAATAATCACAAATCACTAAAATTACTTGTCACGACCCAAACCCCGGTCGTGATGGCGCCCAACAAGATGCTAGGCAAGCCCGACCATATCACTTCTTAAACCAGCCAATTATTAATTCCAATTAATCCAGTTAAACTTAAACAACAAGTGATCATATAAAAATGGCAACGTAATAGTAAAAGCAGACAAAATGCGGTCCCAACCATATCGTGGTTTCACGAGTCTGAGCCTCTACAGAATAAGCATCCTAGTACAAAAACGTCTAAGCAAGATGAAACAACAAAACGATAAAGAAGGAGAAAACAAGTTCTGCGGACGCCGGCAACTACCTCGTAGTCTCCGCAAAAGAAGATAATGATCAGCAGCTACAATGACTCAACTGCTCTCGGGCACCTGTGGATCTGCACAAAACGTGCAGGGGAGTGGGGTGAGTATATTTCAACTCAGTGAGTAATCATAATAAACAATAACTGAAAGTAAGAACTCTTCTGCTATCACTAAACAATTCTAAGGCAAACCCCCACAACAAGGTCCCACACTGACCAAATCCTCACTCGTACCACTATGGTGTACAACCATCTCAATGTATGAAGATATATATTGTAACGACCCAACCGGTCGTTTTGAGCTACGGCGCGTCATTCAGCAGTTTGAGGTCATGAGCAGCTTCATCTCGGGTATATTGACTCGTGTGTATGGTCAGAATTAAAATTCAAGAAGTTTGGAGTCAAATTTAAATGAAAATTCTGATTTCCAAAGCTTAAAATTGAAGAAATGAATTAGGATTGAAATTTTGAGTATACGACCTCGGAATTGGGATCTAAAGGTTCCAACAGGTTCATATGATGATTTCGGACTTGGGCATATACCCGGATCGGGTTTTGGATAACCCGGGAGCGTTTTGGCGCATATTATGGAAGATAGCATTTTAGAAGAAATTGCATTAGTTTGGCTTAAAATGCATTTTAGTGTTATTGATGTCCGTTTGGGATTCCGAGATTGGGAGTAGCTCCGTATGGTTATTCTGGATTTGGGAGCGCGATCGGAAGTGAATTCGGAGGTCCGTAGGTCATTTTGGAGTCGTTTGGCTAAAGATAGAAAATTGAAGGTTTTTGAGAAAATTTGACCGGAAGTAAAAATTTTGAGATCGGACGCGAAATGCAAATCTTATGGTTCGGATAGCTTCGTTAGGTGATTTGGAACTTAGGAGTGTGTCCGGAATATTTTTGTGATGACAGGTGTAGAATTTAAGCTTGAATTGGCAAAGTTAGTATTTTGGCGAATCCCGTTTGATAGGTGAAGATTTGATCCGACGGTCGGAATGTAATTCCGAAAATTTCTGTACCTTGTTTTGTCATTTTGGACTTGTGTGCAAAATTTGAAGTCAATCGGACTTGATTTGATATGTTTCGGCATCGGAAATAGAAGTTGGAAACTTCAAAGTTCATCAAACTTGGATTGGAGGTTAATTCATAATTTTTGCGTTATTTGATGTGATTTGAGGACTCGAACGAGTCCATAATGTGTTTTGGGACTGGTTAGCGTTATTGGTCGGGGTCTCGGGGGTCTCGGATGTGTTTCGGATGCCCAACGGGTCACTTTTGGAAGTTTTTTGCCGTTTTAAGCATAAATGTAATGATCCAAAGGTCTAATTTTAGTTCTAGAGATCCAAATTTGATTTCGAGACTTCGAGAATTTAAATCATAAATTATAGGACTGATCTGAAAATTTTGGTTTAATTTCATCGAGTCGCGATTGGGTTTTTGATGCGAAATGTGAGTTAATTGTTTAACGAGTGAAATTGATGTTAGACTGAGCAAATGAGATCCAAATTCAGTTTTTTTTTAATCACTGGATCCGTATCGAAATTATGGAGCCATAGGAAAAAGAATCGTCGAATTTCGAGTTCGTATGACGGAGTTAGAACCATTTTGGTGCAAAATGGCTGTGCTGCAATTTTTTTGAAAAAGCTGCTGCAGTTTATGAATAGTGCATCGAGATCGCGAGCCTGTGGCTGCGATCGTAGAAGGTCGCCTGGCAGTCAAAATATTAATATAACAGAATAGTCCATTCGCAAACCTCATACCCATAACCTCCATTTTTGAGTTCCAAGAGAGGAAATTAATGGGGAATCGCTGGGATATCATCGGGAAATCATCGTGGGTAAGTTTATTGGCCTTAATTCGTTAGTTTATCGTGAAATCCGTGATTATTTCACCGTTAATGGAGGATTAATGGAGGGTTTTAGCCCTAGGCCTAAATTATAGAAAATCATTGATTTGAATGGGCAAACGGAGTCCGATTTTGATAAATTTTATATGCACGGACTCATGTTGAGATAAGGAACCTGAATATATAACTTTTATAATTTTTCGAGAAGCGTACCGAAAGTCGGATTTTGGCAACTTGTGGGTTTTGGTGTATTTTGAGTTATTTTGATTGGGTAATGCCCAATTGGCCTATTTTGATGTGATTCTATTGATTTTTATCAGATACTACACCTGTGGAGGCCGACATTCGCGGCAAGAGGGTTATTTCTTAGCGGTTTTGTACCGGAATTGAGGTAAGTGGCTTGTCTAACCTCGTGTGCGGGAACTTTCACCCCTAGGATATTATGTGATAGCTTAAATGCCTTGTATGCGAGGTGACGGGCGTGTACATGCGCTGGTTGTTGTAACACACACTTTACTTGAATTGTCCGATTAGTGATATTCCTGCTCTTAGCTGATAAAAGCGTTACTTCTACCCGGTATTAGTTAGAAAATCATGAATAGCTAGGATTCAACATGTCTAATTGCCTAGTTAACTTACTTTAACTTCTTGATAAATTATTGGCACTAGTTTCGGTGAAGTTGTAGTTAAGCATATTATATTCTCTCTGTGCGTTCCTTTATTGTCTGTATTGGTGGACTGCGGGTTCAATTCCCGGAGACCCAGGGCTGTGGGTTCGATTCCCAGAGACCCGGAGTGATATTATTTATGGACTGCGGGTTCGATTCCCGGAGATCCTGAGTTATTGGTAGGGACTGCGGGTTCGATTCCCGAGATGCTGAGTTATTGGTAGGGACTGCGGGTTTGATTCTCGGAGATCCTGAGTTATTGGTAGGGACTGCGGGTTCGATTCCCGGAGATCCTGAGTTATTGGTAGGGACTGCAGGTTTGATTCCCGAAGATCCTGAGTTATTGGTAGGGACTGCAGGTTCAATTCCTGGAGATCCTGAGATTTATTGAGACATGGGCTGCGGGTTCGATTCCCGGAGACCCAGGGACACTATTATCGGGACTGCGGGTTCAATTCCTGTAGCTCCTGGATTGTTGGTTATGGAAAGGGACTGAGGTGCACTGGAAACTGGGGGAGCATAATAAGGCTCCTGAGGTGTTGGAAGAGCTGGAGTACTACCGGCTGCTGGCAATGCTGAGTGAACTGGTCAGCCGGAATAACCCCTGCCAAAATGAACGGCTGCTGAAGTGCGGGCACCAGAGAAATGTCCCGACTCACGAGACCTCTTGGCCTCCCTCTCTTCCCGCTCTCTAGGGAGCACACTCTCGATCCTCCTGGCAATGCCCACTACCTGCTAATAAGATATATCCGTCTCCAACTCTCTGGCCATGCTGGACCGGATCGGCGGAATCAGGCCGTCAATAAATCTCTGTACTCTCTCCCGGACCGTGGCTACCAAAGCCGGTGCATGCCTGGCTAGTCGGGTGAAAGTGATAGCATACTCCGATACTAACATGGAGCCTTGTCGCAACCGCTCAAACTCCGAGCGCCAAGAATCCCTAAGGCTTTGTGGAACAAACTCCCTCAAAAACAGATCTGAAAACTGCATCCAGGTTAATGAAGCATACTCCTCCGGACTATCCAACTCATACGTGCGCCATCAATCATAAGCGGCCCCACGAAACTGAAAAGCAGTGAAGGAAACCCCGCTGGTCTCCACAATCCCCATAGTACGAAGAATACGATGACACTCCTCTAGAAAACCCAATGCATCATCTGAAGCCAAACCACTGAAATATTGGAGGGTCGTATTTCTTGAACCTCTCCAATCTACGCTGCTCGTCCTCAGAGGCAGCTGGTCTACCTCCGGGCTGTGCTGGGGCGGCAGGAGGCATAACAATAATCTCTGGGACCTGTCCCACTGGCACTCGCTGCTCAGGTGTAGCGGCTGCGGGAGTCTGGGCCCCTCCCCCGGCCTGAGATGTAGCTGCAGTGAGAGGAAGCAACCCTGCCTGAGCTAAAGTGGTATACATACTCATGAACTGGGCTAGGGTCTCCTGGAGTGCTGGAGTAGTAGCAGCTGTAGTCGGTGTACCAGGTGCCTGCACTCTAACCTGATCCACCGGTGGCACCTCAGCGGCAGCTCGCGCGGGTGCTGTGGCTGCACCTCGGGCGCATCCTCGTCCTCGACCTCGGCCCCGACCTCTAACGGCGACAACAGGGGGCGCAGGTGCCTAATCCTCGCGAGTAGCACGTGTCCTCACCATCTGTGAGAGAATAGAAAGCAGAAGTTTAGATTTGGTGCCAAAAATGTTGCACGACAAGGAATCCAAGAGAAATGAAGAGTTTCCTAAACAGTTACATAGCCTCTCGTAGATAAATACAGACGTCTCCGTATCGATCAGCGAGACTCTAAGTAACCGGTCCGTGTCCCGTGACTCCTATGAACCTAGAGCTCTGATACCAACTTGTCACGACCCTAGTTCACCAATCGTGAACATGTCATGATGGCACCCAGTCCCCGCGACTAGGTAAGCCTAACACATTGCGGAATATACAAGTTTATGAGCTTTAAACAAGAAATAGCATAAAACGATATAACTATGAATGTAATCCGTGCCGCTTGGCATATACACTCGTCAAACACACTGTATACATGCCACCAAGACCCGGAATCCCACGGATAACACAGATTAAAAAGGGAAAATACAATTGTGGCTCTATATGTGAAGATTAACTAAAACAACGAAATTAGGAAAAAACATCTACTAATACTATCAGAATAGAAGGAGGGCCTCCGGATCCGCGGACGTAGCAGATCATACCTCGAGGTCTCCAAACGTACTGCTGAATCACCTAGTATGAGTCTGCCCTGATGTACCTGGATCTGCACAACAAAAGTGTGCAGAAGAGTAGCATGAGTACACCACGGCGGTACTCAGTAAGAGCCAAGCCTAACCTCGATAGAGTAGTGACGAGGAAGGTCCGGGCCCTAATGAGAGAACAATAACATAATGATAACTACAATAATAAGCAGTTTAAATAATAATGAATCTGAAATACAACAATAAAGGGATTACTGCAACCGTCTACAATTAAGCTAACAACAAGTAGCCAACTCAACAAAACTCAACCAGCAAGTCCAGGACCTGTGGGAATTGAACCCACCGTCCCACTCTATAATCAAAAATCCAGGAGCTACGGGAATTTAACCCGTTGTCCCAATAACAGTATCTCTGGGTCTCCGGGAATCGAACCCGTAGCCCATGTCTCAATACCTCAGGATGTGTCTCAATGATCTCAAGATCTCCAGGAATCGAACCCACAGTCCATATCTCAATAATATATCAATAAACTCTAGGTCTCTGGGAATCGAACCCGCAGCCCTTGGAGCTCCGGGAATCGAACCCGCAGTCCACAAACAATACCCCTCCGAGTCTTTGGGAATCGAACCCACAGCCCTGGGATCTCCGGGAATTGAACCTGCAGTCCACCAACACAACAAATAAAGAAACGCACAGAGAAAATATAATATGCTTAACTACAACTTCACTAAAACTAGTACCAACAATTTTCAAGTAGTTCAATTAAGGCAATTAGGCAATTAGACAGATAAATCCTATCTAGTCATGCTTTTCTAGTGAATACCGGGTAAATGTAACAATTTAATCAACTAAGAACAGAAATATCATTAATCGGACAATTTAAGTAAAGTGAGTTACAACAACCAGTGCATGTACACACCCGTCACCTCGCGTACAAGGCTTTCCAATTGTCACATAATATCCCAGGGGTGAAGATTCGCCCACACGAGGTTAGACAAGCCACTTACCTCGACTCCAGTACAAAACCGCTAAAAGACAACTCTCTTTCCGCGAATGTCGGCCTCCATAGGGGTAGTATCTGATAAAAATAAATAGAATCACATCAAAATAGGCCAATTGGGCACTACCCAATCGAAACAATTCAAAATACACCAAAACCCACAAGCTGCCAAAACCCGACTTTCGGTACGCTTCTCAAAAAATTTCAAAAGTTACATATTGGGAACTCTCGTCTCAATACGAGTCTAAGCATATAAAGTTTACTAAATTCGGACTCTATTTGCCCATTCAAACCTTTGATTTTCTAAAATTCAAGCCTAGGGTGAAACCCCCCATTAAATACCCCAAATTCCTCCATTTTCATGAGATAATTGCTTAATATTATCAACAATAATCATAAGAGTCCATAGCTCATTACCTTAAGAAATCCCTTGAATTTCCCTTAAAAATTGCCCAAATCGCCTCTTAAGCCGAACCCTCAATGTTTTAAAATATTTCTGAAATTTCTAACTTTTGATATAATTAAACCCTCTGCAATTTTCGCTTTTGCGGACGTTTTCCGCCTCTGCAGAACTGCTTCCGCGACAAATTGGTCGCTTCTGCGACCCCAGGCCTAACTTGCCATTTCCGCCTCTGCGAACAGCGGACCGCTTCTGCGAAAACGCTCCTGCGGAACAAGGTCCGCTCCTGCGGGCTTTCTCGCTCCTGCGAATAGGAGTCTGCTTCTGCGGACTCGCTCTTGCGGCTAAAATTCCGCTTCTATGGATCCTTCACCCCCGACCAAACTCCGCTTCTGCGGAACTCTTTACGCACCAGCGGTGCCGCCTATGCGGACAAATGTCCGCTCCTGCGAACCTGTAAGCCCCTGTCGTTTGACGTGTTTCAGATATGTTTGGGTTGCGTTATGCTCGTTTTCTTATGCTTCGACATCGTTTCTTCAAGCATAAATGATATCATATTGAATAAATGAGCTTGGATTACTATTTTTAATGAAGCATTAGATCCGTATCGTAATTACGGACCCGTAGCAAAAAGAATCATTGAATTTGGACATCGTATGAGGATTTTATGGCCATTTTCCTAAGGTTGCCCAGATTTTCAGGTTAATGACGAAATTGCCTCTAACGGCGTATTAAAAACCTGCACTATTTGCAAATCTTAAAACCAACATATCTCCTTCATTATAAGGTCAAATTGAGTGATTCAAAAGCCTAAATTCATTATAATTTCACAAGGAATCCATTGGGAGTAGTAAAACGCGTGAACAGTGTACCTATAATGAGCAGTTCGAGTTATTTTCCAATTTTTGAACGGGAAGAAGGTTCTGAGGCGATCTTTGAAAGAGAAAATTAATGGGTATCACAGAGGTAAGTGATTTTATTATTAAAACTCATTTATGGGTGATTATAAACCACAATTCCATTCTTTAATTCATGAAAATAGCAGAAAAATAGGATTTTGGGGCCTGGAATTATGAGACCTTTAGGGGTCGATTTGATGGGTCAAACAGACTCCAATTTTGGTGTTTTTTTATATGTACGAATTCGTGGCGAGACGAGGAATCCATTAGTATTATTTTCGGAATTTTTTGACCAAGAGGACCCGAGGTTGATTTTACAATTTTTGGACAGCATGTTAAAAATACTTTAATTAGGCAATTGGGCTGGTTTGTTGAGTACAATTGATGATATTAAATAAATTATGTATAGATACGATTGATTTGGACCCAAATTCAAAAGGAAAAGCACCGCTTGAGGATTGAGTGGACTATAAACCGTCGAGGTAAGTGTTTGATCTATCCTAGCTTGAGGGAATAGGATTAATGTGTTATTTCCTATGTGATCAAGTGCGGTGTATGGGCTATGATGACGAGCATCCATACACTGGCGTCTAGCATGACTGTGAGTCATTTGTTGACATACATTGTGGGATGTTTTTAAGACAAATTCTTGAACCCTTGCCGGGTTGTGAAGTTGATTATTGTTTTCCCTTGCCGGGACTTATTGTGAAGTTGATTATTGTTTCCCTTGCCGGGATTTTACTGTGATGATTATTGTGTCCCTTGCGAGGATGGTTCATGTTAATTGTTTTCATTCTTTTCCCTTAACTGTGGCTGTTATTTGGGTGAGGAAGAGTGATAGTGCATGAAGGGTGATGTCGTTCCTTGTTTATTGATTATGCACGAAAGGTAATGTCGTGCCTTGTTTTATTGATTAGGCACGAAGGATCATGTTGTGCCTTGTTTTATTGATTATGCACGAAGGATCATGCCGTGCCTTGTTTTATTGATTATGCACGAAGGATCATGCCGTGCTTTGTTTTATTAATTATGCACGAAGGGTAATACCGTGCCTTGTTATTGCTTATGCACGAAGGATCATGCCGTGCCTTGTGATATTGATTATGCACGAAGGAACATTCCGTGCCGTTGTTATTTGAACCATGCACGAAGGATCATGCCGTGCCAAGGATGTGAGGATGAGAGTAAAAGCATGAAGGGTGATGTCGTGCACTTTTATTTGATTATTTGGTGAGGATGAGAGTAAAAGCACGTAGGGTGATGCCGTACACTTTTATTTGCTTATTTTGTGAAAGCTATTTTTACTACACTCTGATTTTCCTTACTGAATTATTATATGTTGCTGATTGTGTTCCCCCAGCATGTTACCTCCTTTGTTAGTTGTGTTACTCGATATTTCTGTTATTTTGTGGTACATACATATATAGAACTGCACAGGTTTATGTGAGTGTCTGGTCCTAGGCTTGTCACTACTTCGCCAGGATAGGCCAGGCTCTTACCAGCACATGGGGTCGTATTGTGCTGATACTACACTTCGGTGCGTTTTTGCACAGGTCCAAGTTTTGAGCAGGAGCAGCAGAGGTAGTATACTAGCGGGATTACTGTACTTCTGAGACCGAGGTAGCTTTCAGGCGTCCGCAGGCTCGGCGTCTCTTCTATTTACTTTTGTTATTGCTGTGGTCTCATTGTTCTGAGACAGATGGTAATTATTTATTTTCTTTCAGACTCGTATGTGTAGTTATTCCTTAGTAGTTCGTGAGTTTGTGACTCCACATCTTGGGTAGAGGATTTATGTAAGTTGCCTTACACTATTATTCGTCTCTTATTCGAAAGACTTCCCCATTTACAAATTTTGAGTAATTTTCTTGCTATTAAATATGAGAACAAAAATGATGGTATTAACAGGAAGATGGTGAATGAATTGGTTTGCCTAGCTACCACGAGTAGGCGCCATCATGATCCCGATGGTAGGGGAAATCCGGGTCGTGACAAGTTGGTATGAGAGCTCTAGGTTACATAGGTCTCACAACTCACGAACAAGCTTAGTCGAGTCTGAGGGGTAGGTACGGAGACGTCTGTACTTGTCCTCCAGAGTCTGTTGAGTTAGGAAAAGTCTCTCAATTTTCTTTCTTATCGTGCAAATTCGTTGTTCAAAAGTTAAATTGAATTTCTACTCTTGTCTTCCCACAAATGGCGAAGTCACGTACCGCTTCTTCAGCCAAACAATGGCACGGGCTGGTGATAGATCAACTATGCCTTCAAAAGTCTTACGGAGGACGGATAGGTTTCACCAAACTCTTCGCTACCACCTTCAGCGATGCATCTTTTGAGAACCCACGGGATTGTGCTTGACCGCTGTTGTGAGGAATTACAGAAAGTGGGAATAGTCGAATGCGAGGGGGTTGATTTTACTGTGCTTCGGATGGAAAACAAAAGTAGTGGGAAGATAATGTATTTACCACACCAGTTATGGTTCTAACGGAAGATGCAATCATATCAAGAGATCACCTAATGAATCGTGTGGGGTTTCAACAGACCTTGACGTCCGATTGATTTGTTGGAGTTGTGAAGGACAAATATTATGAATTATTGGAATGTGTATATATATCGTATGGAAAGGTCCTCCAAGTAATTTATACATATTTAAGGTTGGTTCTTTTCATGGGGGTAAGAATCGCCCCCAGAGAATAACGAAGAGTATATGAGTAAATGGGGTAGCTCAGCAGTGTTAAGCCAACATAGCAAAAGAGGAATTGGCCGTCGATGTTTGTGGCAAGCCTACGAAGAGGGCAAGCCGGCCAAGGCAACACCACCTACTAAACTCTATTTTAAGAAAATGTTTGGAAGACGTCACTTCTCAGATTCTCTGCAATATGTAGTATATGCGATTTGAACGGTTGTACCAGGTCACCATGACTGTGTACGAATATGTCGTCATGTGCAATAAGTTAACTGAGCCGCAAAGGAATTATTGTGAATGTGGTAGTTTGTAGAAATGTAATTTAGGAAAGCACTCATGCTACACGCTCCATTCCAGTAAATACTTATCTTACATGACCAGCCAGATGTAGAGGTCAGGATGTTAGAGGTGGAGGTGAGAATCCAAGAGGTGGAAACCCAACCGTTGATATAATTTTTATGGTATGACTGAAGTCACTACACCAGATGATGTCATCACATGTACAATTTTCACAATTATAAAAAGGATATTTCTCCTTAATTTGATTGGTTTTTGAAAAAATTTAGGCGAGTCCTCTTAATATGCTTCGCTCATGAGTGAGCTTCGTAATCATCAAATCTACTTATGCGAATACTCACATTGAGTTATTATATACAGATAGATATCCCTATTATTGTGTGTTGGTCACTAAGAAGATTTATGAGGCAAAAAGTGACTTTATATCACTACTACGGTGAGTTTTAATGTAACTCCTGAAATAATTAATTTCAATTGCTAATTATATACCATATCGGCATGAGGGTTCATTTTATGTCGTGAGTTTCTTCGACAGACAATTATTGAAAAGAATAAAGAGAGGAAATGAAAATTTTTAGTCGGTACAATGTGCAAGTACTTGTGATTTAGAGTTGAGGATGAGGTCCTCCAATTTTTTGTATAATGTGAAATAATATTTTTTTGAAACCGAGCTACAAGCTGCGGTGGATATTACATGTGGACAAGGTCCTGATGGTGAGAAGTTTGTGTTTAAAATTTTTCCTTTTTAAAAAACGATAAAAAAAAATATATATCTTGTACTATATCCTAAATTTGAGCCATGTTTGTTAGGATTATTTGACAATTCTTGTATATATATATATATATATCTTGTACTATATCCTAAATTTGAGCCATGTTTGTTAGGATTATTTGACAATTCTTGTATAGTTTCTATTAATATTTAGTTAATTCTGTTTTGTAAGCGTTGAGTTTAGCCTTTGACGAGCACCTGGTTGCGGATAAATATGACTCATTAATTCAAAAAAGTAATCATGAGGTCTCCATACCTCATTCTGAGTAAAGTGGGAGTTCTGGAATAAGGTATTTAATAACACACAATTAATTGGAAATGTTGTAATTTAGGGACAACTCTTATGGCCAGAGTCATGGTTATGTGCATACGTACGAGGTGTTCGTGCCTTAGTAGACTTGTTCGTGATAGTCCCCATTGATAACGTATTGATATGCTCCCGCAGTTAGGAAGAGCATACGCAACATCTCAGAGTGGCTCTCCAGACTCTGGAAGGTTAGTCAGCTATATGCAGATATCTGAAGAGTGTGAGTTCTGACTAAGTACAATTGCATTACTAGGTCATTTTGTGACGACATAAGGTATACAGGTCGATCCAAGGAAGATGGAGGCAGTCAAGGACTGGCCTAGACTAACATCAGCCACAAAGATCCGAAGTTTCTTGGGGTTAGTAGAATATTATTGGCGGTCTGTGGAGAGGTTTTCATCTATTACAGCCCCGGTGACTAGATTGACCCATAAAGGTGTTAAGTTCAAGTGGTCAGATGAGTGTGAGGCGAGCTTTCAGAAGCTCAAGACACCTCTGACTATGGCACCAGTGTTAATTTTGCCCACGAGTTCAGGGCCTTATACAGTTTACTGTGATGCATCCCATACTGGGCTTGGAGCGGTATTGATGCAGGATGGCAAGGTTATCGCTTATGCTTCGAGGCAGTTGGAAATCCACGAGAAGAATTATTCGGTTCATGATCTTGAGCTGGAAGCAGTAGTTCACGCCTTAAAAATCCTGGAGGCATTATCTATATGGTGTGGCGTGCGAGGTGTACACGCGTCACAAAAGTCTTCAGTATTTATTCAAGCAAAAAGAGTTAAATGTTCGACATAGGAGATTGTTAGAGTTGCTGAAAGACTATGATGTAACTATCTTATATCACCCAGGTAAGGCTAATGTGGTGGCCGACGCGTTGAGTAGGAAGTCTACTAGCATGGGTAGTCTCGCTTATATTCCGGTCAGCCATAGACCACTTGCTATAGATGTCCAGGCCTTAGCCAATCGGTTTGTGAGACTAGACATTTCCGAGCCTAGCAGGGTGTTAGCCTGCACGGTCGTTCGCTCGTTCTCTATTAGAGCGTATCCGTGAGAGGCAATTTGATGATCCTCATTTACGTGACCTGAGGGATATTGTACAACGGGAAGGTGCTACGAAGGTAACTCTAGATGATGACGGAGTATTGAGATTGCAGGGGCGAGTTTGTGTGCCTAATGTTGAGGAGATTTGAGAGTTGATCTAAGAAGAGGCCTATAGTTTGCGGTATTCTATTTACCCGGGAGCCGCGAAGATGTATCAGGATTTACGGCAGCACTATTGGTGGCGCACGATGAAGAAGGACATCGTTGCATATGTCGCTCGGTGTCTAAATTGTCAGCAGGTGAAATATGAGCACCAGAGGCCTGGTGGTGTATTCCAGAGATTTGAAATTCCCGAGTGGAAATGGGAGCAGATTACAATGGACTTCGTTACTGGACTCCTTTTGACTCGAAGGAAATTTGATGCTATTTGGGTCATTATTGATAGGCTGACCAAGTCAGCACATTTCATTCCAGTATATGTCTTTTACTCATCGGAAGTTAGTAGAGATTTACATTCGGGAGATTGTTCGCCTTCGTGGGGTGCCGGTGTCTATTATCTCAGATCGGGGTACGCAGTTTACCTCGCGTTTCTAGAGAGCGGTCCAGCAGAAGTTAGGCACCCAGGTTCAGTTGAGTATAACTTTTCATCCTCAGACGGACGGTCAGTCCGAGAGGACTATTAAGATCCTAGAGGACATGCTCCGAGCATGTATTATTGATTTTGGAGGCTCGTGGGACTAGTTTCTGCCATTAGCACAGTTCGCCTACAATAATAGCTACCAGTCTAGCATTTAGATGACTCCATATGAGGTATTGTATGGTAGGCGATGTCGGTCTCTAGTCGGATGGTTTGAGCCGGGAGAGGCTCGGTTGCCGGGTACAGACCTAGTTTAGGAGGTAGAAAAGGTCAAGACTATCCAGGAGAGGTTGCGTTCTGCTCAGTCCAGACAGAAGACTTATACAGATCGTAAGGTTCGAGATGTGGCTTTCATGGTTGGTGAGTGGGTATTGCTCTGAGTATCGCCTATGAAGGGCGTGATGAGGTTCGGAAAGAAGGGCAAGCTTAGCCATAGGTATATTGGTCTATTTGAGATTCTGGACCGAGTGGGAGAGGTGGCTTACAAACTTTAACTGCCACCTAGCTTATCAGTCGTGCACCCAGTTTTTTCATGTATCTATGTTTCGAAGGTACCGCTGTGATCCTACACATGTGTTAGACTTCAGTACTGTCCAATTGGACAAGGATCTATCTTACAAGGAGGAGTCGGTGGCCATTTTGAGCCTTCATGCTACCCTTTCTTTCTAACCCAGTCCAAAAGCCTACATTACGGTCCAAAGGAAGACCTTCCGACCAATCATTGAGGATGCCATATCAAGTGTTGGTAAAAGTATGATCTCTCCACATCATGGGTAATACCTTTGTTCTCAGCACAATGAGAGAAAATGATAAAATGAGAGAGTCTTATTGGTGACAACCTTAAGGGGCACCGTAAGGCGACGGTGAGTTGAGAAAAAGAGCTAAATGAGAGAGGCTTGATGGTGAAAACCCATCAGGGTACTACAAGTTGACTAAGGATTGTGGATCAAATGGGACAATTGAAGCGCTGAAGCCCAGTTTCACAGCGAAGAGGTACAACAGGAGTTGAATATTACTTTCTTGAGAGATTAGGCCACTTAGTGCAAAGGTGCATGTCATGGTCATTAGAGTTGGTATCCACATATGATAAGTTTCTTCTTCGTAATTTTCTTGTTAAGTATCATCTCTTTCCATTGTCCTTTATTTCCTTCCTCTCATTTTGTTTGAGTCCCTTTGTGAGTATGTTTGGTCGGAACAAGTGAGAAATGACTTTAAAATTTGCCACCAGCTTTCCAATTGCACAAAGCGGAGTTCGGACATGCACATCACAATTGACATGATTTAAAGTAAGAAGTATGGTGATAACTGAGGTTCAGATAGTTGAGTGGATTTTGAATTTTGAGAAAATACAAAGATTTAGCTAAGGATCATTCTGCTTGTCTGGGTTATCAACAAGTTGTAACGACCCGGCCGGTCGTTTTAGAAAATTACGCCCGATCCCCAATTTAACTGTTCCCCTAAGTTCATTTCTGCTATTGTGTTTTGCCGGGAGGGTCGGTTCTGGAATTCAGAGTGTTTTGGGACACTTAGTCCCTAAATAGATGCTTTATAATTGGAAAATGGCCCGTAGTCGGAATGGTGTTAAAACGACCTCGGAACGGAAATTCAATGGTTCCATTAGCTCCGTTAGGTTATTTCGGGGTTGGGAGCGTGTTCAGAATGTATTTTGGAGGTCCATAGCTCAATTAGGCTTGAAATGCCGAAGGTTGAAATTTTGGCGAATCCAATCGATAGGTGAGATTTTGGCAAATCCGATCGATAGGTGAGATTTTGATCCGGGGGTCAGAATGGAATTCCGACAATTTTTGTAGCTTCGTTATGTTATTTTGGATATGTCCGCAAATTTTCAGGTCATTCGGACGTCGTTTGGTCGGGTTTTTGATTGAATGTTAGTTTCGGAAGTTTTGAAGAAACTTAGGCTTGAATCCGTGTGTAATTGGTGATTTTGATGTTTAGGATGGTGTTTTTATAATTGGAACAAGTTCGTATCGTGTTTTGGAGTATGTTGGTGGTTTTTGTTGGGGTCCCGTGGGCCTCGGGATGACTCCGGACCATCATCCGGGCAATTTTGAAGCATGAAAACTGTAGAAAAATGCAGCAGCAGTGCAGCAGACCTTTGGTCATCGCGTTCGCGTGGCAGGGGCTCGCGTTCACGAAGGGTCAACTGCTGGGGGCATCGCGTTCGTGATGGTTAAGCCTCGTTCGCGTAAGGCCAGTTGATAGACCATCGCGTTCGCGATGGCCAGGTCGCGTTCGCGTAGGTATATTTTCGAGAGGCATCGCGTCCGTGATGGACAGGTCACGTTCGCGTAGTTTAATTTTGGAGGGCTGGGATTTTTCTTCAGCGCGAACGCGTGAAGGTAGTCACGTTCACGAAGGTTCGTTTGGCAAGGCATCGCGAACGCGAGATGGGGGACGCGAACGCGAAGGGTAATTTTCCAGTCAGAGATATTAAAACCAGAACAGTCCACCCGCGACCCTCATTCACTAAAACGCCATTTTTGAGCTCCAAAAGAGGAAATTGTAGGGGAAACGCTGGGATATCATCGGGAAATCATCGGGGGTAAGTTTCTTGACCTTAATTTATTAGTTTATCATGAAATCCTTGACTATTTCACTGAAAATGGAAGATTAAAGGTGGGTTTGAGTCGTAGGCCTAAATTTTAGGAAATCTTTGATTTGAATGGGCAAACGGAGTCCCATTTCGATAAATTTTATATGCACGGACTCGTGTTGAGATAAGGAACCCAAATATATAACTTTCGTAATTTTTCAAGAAGCGTACCGAAAGTCAGGTTTTGACAACTTGTGGATTTTGGTGTATTTTGAATTGTTTTGGTTGGGTAATGCCCAATTGGCCTATTTTGATGTGATTCTATTGATTTTTATCAGATACTACACTTGTGGAGGCCGACATTCGCGGCAAGAAGGTTATTTCTTAGCGGTTTTGTACCGAAATTGAGGTAAGTGGCTTGTCTAACCTCGTGTGGGGGAACTTTCACCCCTAGGATATTATGTGATAGTTTAAATGCCTTGTATGCGAGGTGACGGGCGTGTACATGCGCTGGTTGTTGTAACACATACTTTACTTGAATTGTCCGATTAGTGATATTCCTGCTCTTAGCTGATTAAATCGATACTCTTACCCGGTATTAGTTAGAAAAGCATGATTAGATAGGATTTAACTGTCTAGTTGCCTAATTATCTTACCTAAACTTCTTGATAATTGTTGGCACTAGTTTCAGTGTAATTGTAGTTAAGCATGTTATATTCTCTCTGTGTATTTCTTTATTTGTTGTGTTCGTGGATTGCGGGTTCGATTCCCGGAGATCCCAGGGCTGTGGGTTCGATTCCTAGAGACCCAGAGTGGTATTGTTTGTGGACTGCGGGTTTGATTCCCGGAGATCCTGAGTTACTAATATATTATTGAGATACAGACTGCGGGTTTGATTCCCGGAGATCCTGAGTTATTGAGATATGGACGGCGGGTTCGATTCCCGGAGATCCTGAGTTATTGAGATATGGACTGCGGGTTCGATTCCTGGAGATCCTGATTTATTGATATATTATTGAGATACGGATTGCATATTTGATTCCCGGAGATCCTGAGATTTATTGAGACATGGGCTGCGGGTTCGATTCCCGGAGACCCAAGAGTACTGTTAATGGGACTGTGGGTTCAATTCCCACAGATCCTGGACTTGTTAATTGAGTTTTGGTTACTTGTTGTTAGCTTAGTTGTAGACGGTTGCAGTAATCACTTTATTGTTGTTATTTCAGAATTTCTTTCATTTAAACTACTTATTTTTGTCATTATCATTTTGTTATTGTTTCTCTCAGTAGGGCCCTGACCTTCCTCGTCACTACTCCATCGAGGTTAGGCTTGGCACTTACTGAGTACCGTCGTGGTGTACTCATGCTACTCTTCTGCACACTTTTGTTGTGCAGATCCAGGTACATCAGGACAGGCTCACACCAGGTGATTCAGCAGCGCTTTGGGAGACCTCGAGGTATGATCCGCTACGTCCGCGGATCTGGAGGCCTTCCTTCTATTCTGATAGTATTAGTAGATGTTTTCCTTCATTTCGTTGTTAGATACTCTTTACACATAGAGCCACAATTATATATTCTCCTTTAGTCTGTATTACCCATGGGATTCCGGGTCTTGGTGGTATTTTTATACAGTGTGTTTGACGGGTGTATGTGCCAAGCTGCACGGATTACATTCCTTTTTATATTATTTTTCCAATATTTCTTATTTAATGTTCATAAATTTGTATATTCTGCAACGTGTTAGGCTTACCTAGTCATGGGGACTGGGTGCCATCATGACAAGTTCACGATGGGTGAACTAGGTTCGTGACACAAGTGATATGAGAGATTCAAGTCAGAGGTTTCGTGGTCTAATGCCAATCAAATGGTCGAACAACTCCTTGTTAGCCTGAAGCAGCTAATCAAGATGAAGCATGGCAGTGGCGGAAGCAGACACTCAGTAAATATGCCACAAACTAACTACCACATTTTCAAACTAACAACATTTTATTTGTCTGAAGGAGGGGCAAGAAATTTTATGGCCACAGGGACCTCCCATGAAAAAGGATGGTTCAGGGAGCAAAGTTCTATTCAGAATCCTCCAAGATGGGAGCGTGGCTCAGGTAAGTTCATTCTCAGTTCTCAGGACCCTCCTGGATAATGGGATTTAATTTTTAAGAAAATTTAGGACCCTCCTGGATAATGAGATTTAGTTTAAAGTTCTCAGAACCCTCCTGGATAATGGGATTTAATTTTAGAATTTTCAGGACACTCATGGATAATGAGATTTAATTTAGAATTCTCAGGACCCTCCTAGAAAAGATTTAATTTTTAAAAGTTCTCAAGACCCTCCTGGATAATGGGATTTAGTTTAGAGTTCTCGGGACACTCCTAGATAATGAGATTTAATTTTTTAAAGTTATGAGGACCCTCCTAGATAATGGGATTTAGTTTAAACGTTCTCAGGACCCTCCTGGATAATGGGATTTAGTTTAAAAGTTCTCAGGACCCTCCTGGATAATGGGATTTAGTTTAACGTTCTCAGGACCCTCCTGGATAATGGGATTCAGTTTATAGTTCTCAGGACCCTCCTAGATAATGGGATTTAATTTAGAGTTCTCAGGACCCTCCTGGATAATGGGATTTAATTTAGAATTCTCAGGACCCTCATGGATAATGTGATTTAATTCGAAATTCTCAGGACCCTCCTGGATAATGGGATTTTATTTTAAAAGTTCTCAAGACCCTCCTGGATAATGGGTTTTAGTTTTAAAGGTTCTCAGGACCCTCCAGTATAATGGGATTTAGATTCAAAGTTCTCAGGACCCTCCTGGATAATGGAATTTAGTTTAAAAGTTCTCAGGACCCTCCTAGATAATGAGATTTAGTTTAAAAGTTCTCAGCACCCTCTTGGATAATGGGATTTAGTTTAAAGTTCTCAGGACCCTCCTGGATAATGGGACTTAATTTTTAAAGTTCTCAGGACCCTCCGGGATAATGGGATTTAGTTTAAGTTCTCAGGACCCTCCTGGATAGTGAATTTTATTTTTAAAGTTCTCAGGACCCTCCTGGATAATGAGATTTAGTTTAAAGTTCTGAGAACCCTCCTGGATAATGGGATTTAATTTTTAAAGTTCTCAGGACCCTCCTGGATAATGAGATTTAATTTTTTAAAGTTCTCAGGACCCTTCTGGATAATGGGATTTAGTTTAAAAGTTCTTAGGACCCTCCTGGATAATGGGATTTAGTTTAAAAGTTCTCAGGACCCTCATGGATAATGGGATTTAGTTTAAAGTTCTCAGGACCCTCCCGGATAATGGGATTTCGTTTAGAGTGCTTAGGTCCCTCCTGGATAATGGGATTTAATTTAGAGTTCTCAAGACCCTCATTTATAATGGGATTTAATTTAGAATTCTCAAGACCCTCCTGGATAATGGGATTTAATTTGAAATTCTCAGGACCCTCCTAGATAATGGGATTTTATTTTAAAAGTTCTCAGGACCCTCCTGGATAATGGGATTTAGTTTAAAAGGTTCTCAGGACCCTCCTGGATAATGGGATTTAGTTTAACGTTCTCAGAACCCTCCTGGATAATGGGATTTAGTTTATAGTTCTCAGGACCCTCCTAGATAATGGGATTTAATTTAGAGTTCTCAGGACCTTCCTGGATAATGGGATTTAATTTAGAATTCTCAGGATCCTCATGGATAATGTGAATTAATTTGAAATTCTCAGGACCCTCCTGGATAATGGGATTTTATTTTAAAAGTTCTCAAGACCCTCCTGGATAATTGGATTTAGTTTTAAAGGTTCTCAATGTCACGCCCCAAATCGAGGGACATGACCGGCGCCTGACCGGGTTGCCCCAGTCAAGCGGACCTGGGTGCCTTTCATTCCCACGCGTTACCCCTGTGATGACTGTTTCTCATTAACCAAATATATTACTAATCATAATTGATTTCACATTAAACAAATAAAATGATACGAGTGATTCATTAACAAGATTTCAACTTTTACAACGCCCGACATAACACCTTATATATATAAGACTGGAGTCCCACAGTTTACATGTCTACAGAGCCTCTAGGATACAAAAGGGAAATACAATACTTGCCGGTAACAAGGCTCCGACTATACCTTACAAAACCAAAATGAAATCTAAACAAAAGTGGCATGAACCACACAGGGCCCCAAGGAAGAAAGGGGCTCACCAAGACGGGCAGTGGAAGGAGAAGGATACTACTGCCGATGAGCTGAAGTGCCTGCTACTGATCCACCTACAATCATAACACGAATGTAGCGTCCCCGGCAAAAGGGACGTCAGTACACTTGAATTGTACCGGTATGTATGGACAAACTTTGTCCCAAGTAAACTCAAGCCATTAAATTACATCAACAATTAATTAAGCCAGCCAACCATGTTTACACATTTTCCTCATTTCAAATAATTCTCACACAAAGAACTTTCCACGATCAACCAATTTAACAATAACCAATCAATCACGTAAAACACAAGTAGTCAAACAAAGGGGCAATCAGTGCCCCACAGGTTGCAAACTCTCCTGCTGTCTCCTTTCACAATTTCACATTATTGATTTATGTATCAATTTTCAATAGCGATTTCGATCGCTTTCCATCCTTATTGCCCCCGACCACCCTTATTACCTCGGCCACCCTTATCACCCCAACCCACACCTTATTTCACCACGTTGCGGCGCGCAACACGACCCCGCCTTACACTTGAAAACACAACAATTTCAAACAGCAGATAAGGTACTACACACAATTTCAACAAGTTCAAATAAGCAACTTGCACATTGTTTCATGTTCTCAATTACTTCTCAAGCCAATATCACAACCAAGTTACAATGTTTCCACATTCAATAATATTCACACATGTATATTCAACAATTTTCCATAATTCAAGTGTTTCATCTCTTTCCACAATAAACCAATTCTCAAGTGTTTCGATTTCTTTTCCACAAGGTGCCATATAGGCCATCATAATCATTATTCACAAATTCTTTACCCAATTCAACTCTCATTTACCTTTCGGTTCATATTTCTTACCACAACACTCATAGTTCAACAACAACTTTGAATATCCAACAACAACATCAATTAATCACATACAATTTCTCAAATCAACACATGCCAAACAATTTTACACATAAGTGCGATTTCACAAGAATCAAAATTAGCCATACATACCTGGTGATGATTTTTCTTCCGTTAACTTTCTACTTTATGCTTACCCAAGCTATCTTACTCTTGCCAACCTTGTTCTTGAAGACTCTTACTTCTACTCACTTCTTTTTACTAGAAATCAAGTTCAATAATCATGCGTGAGTGTAAAAATTCTATTTTTAAAAGCTATTATATGCAAACCTCTCTTTACCCAATTAAAACTGAAAATCAAAGAAAATAGTTAGGGTTTTTACCTTGAAAATATTGGGAAAGTTGAATCCTTGCCCTAGAATCCCTTGGAATTAAGTAGTTGGAACAATCTTTGAAGATGAAGAACTTCTCTCTCTAAAAACCCTCTCTTCTCTCTCTCTAATTTTGGTGAGATGATATGATAAAATGAAGAAGAAAGGTGTTATATTAAAGAAGAGATCGGGTCAAAATGTTACAAAAATCTGGGCCGGGATCAAATATGCGGTCACTATGCGACCGCAGAATCAACATGCGGTCCGCATAGTGGCCGCAGAATGGCTCAAAAATTACGTAGGCTCTGGAACGATTTGCGGTCACTATGCGGACCGCATGTCGATTCTGCGGTCGCAAAAGTGCACCGCAGATTGACATGCGATCGCATATCGACCGCACATTGGACACAATTTTGGGCAACTCTCCGGAACGATTTGCGGTCACTATGCGGACCGCATATTGATTCTGCGGTCGCAAAAGTGCACCGCAGATTGACATTTTTCTGGAAAAAATTTAATTCTCTACATTTTTGAAACTTAAATCACTACCAGGGGTCCGAACCGCGGCGAGCAAGCTCGCCGCGAAGAATTCTACGCATTCCTAACACATCATTCGGACCATGACACCACATCTACTAGGTTTTATGCACAAAAATTTCACGGGGCCTTACACTCAAGACCCTCCGGTATAATGGGATTTAGATTAAAAGTTCTCAGGACCCTCCTGGATAATGGGATTTAGTTTAAAAGTTCTCAGGACCCTCCTAGATAATGAGATTTAGTTTAAAAGTTCTCAGCACCCTCTTGGATAATGGGATTTAGTTTAAAGTTCTCAGGACCCTCCTGGATAATGGGACTTAATTTTTAAAGTTCTCAGGACCCTCCGGGATAATGGGATTTAGTTTAAGTTCTCAGGACCCTCCTGGATAGTGAATTTTATTTTTAAAGTTCTCAGGACCCTCCTGGATAATGAGATTTAGTTTAAAGTTCTGAGAACCCTCCTGGATAATGGGATTTAATTTTTAAAGTTCTCAGGACCCTCCTGGATAATGAGATTTAATTTTTTAAAGTTCTCAGGACCCTTCTGGATAATGAGATTTAGTTTAAAAGTTCTTAGGACCCTCCTGGATAATGGGATTTAGTTTAAAAGTTCTCAGGACCCTCACGGATAATGGGATTTAGTTTAAAATTCTCAGGACCCTCCCGGATAATGGGATTTCGTTTAGAGTTCTCAGGACCCTCCTGGATAATGGGATTTAATTTAGAGTTCTCAGGACTCTCATTTATAATGGGATTTAATTTAGAATTCTCAAGACCCTCCTGGATAATGGGATTTAATTTGAAATTCTCAGGACCCTCCTAGATAATGGGATTTTATTTTAAAAGTTCTCAGGACCCTCCTGGATAATGGGATTTAGTTTAAAAGGTTCTCAGGACCCTCCTGGATAATAGGATTTAGTTTAAAAGTTCTCAGCACCCTCTTGGATAATGGGATTTACTTTAAAAGTTCTCAGGACCCTTATGGATAATGGAATTTAGTTTAAAAGTTCTCAAGACCCTCCTGGATAATGAGATTTAGTTTAGAGTTCTTAGGACCCTCCTGGATAATGGTATTTAGTTTAAAGTTCTTAGGACCCTCCTGGATAATGAGATTTAATTTTTAAAGTTCTCAGGACCCTCCTGGATAATTTTATTTAGTTTAAAGTTCTTAGGATCCTCCTGGATAATGGGATTTAATTTTTAAAGTTCTCAAGACCCTCCTGGATAATGAGATTTAGTTTAAAAGTTCTCAGGACCCTCCTGGATAATGGGATCTAATTTTAGAATTTTCAGGACCCTCATGGATAATGGGATTTAATTTTAGAGTTCTCAGGACCCTCCTGGATAATGGGATAGGATTTAATTTTTGAATTTTCAGGACCTTCCTAGATAATGGGATTTAATTTTAGAATTTTCAGGACCCTCCTAGATAATGGGATCTAACTTTCAATTTCTGAGAGCTTTGTAGGTAGCATGATCCAATTAACATTCACATTTATGCCCGAATCCCAAATTGCGCCAGAAAAATTTCTTTTGTTTTGTTTGTTTTGTTGTAATGTCAGGCGCCTGCTTGGATAACGAGGGAAATCATTTCAGAAATCAGTTCATGCTAGAAGTAGCAGAAGCTCGCAGCAACAATGCGAGTCAACAATCAGAGGTGATCAACATAAGTAATTTCATTCCAGAATAGAAAAGAAAAAAAAAGAATAAAAAGGAGGTGAGTCCAAAATGCAGAGGCCGAGACAAGAGGTGGATCGCTCAAGACATGACTAAAGTCACAAGCATTGTATGTTCGGTCTTGATCCGAATAGCATAAGAAAAACGAACTAACACCTGCATTTAGCAAGCGTCAAGGTTCAGATCTAATAGTCTGCATGAAGAACCATTCAAGACTCAAGATCAAACTTCAGAAGACTTATAGATATGAATTTTGTAACTCATAGTTAACAGGTTTAGTTAGTCTTTTTCATTTTCTGATTTGGATGTAATGGCAGGAACCGCGGACTGGAACCTCGACGGCACTCGACTCGAATCTCCACCTCGGTAAACTTCATCATCTCATACACTTCTGAACTACACGTGGCCTGATTCCTCTATAGCCGAGGATATGTAGGCAGCTCAGATACCAGAGCTTGGTCACATTCTCTTTTCTTCTAGTTGGTCTTTTAAATAAGGGTCAGGTCAAAAATTGTATTTTCAGTCAAATAGGGGCAGCTGTAGACATGTAATTTTTTACCTTCCCCAAAATTTAACCCATTTTAGCATAAAAAATTTAATTTAGGCTTAATATAGCCATTTTCACTAATTTTGACTTTTTAGATTATTTTAAGAACAAAAATTGAAAATTACAAAAAAATAGTTTCATATTTCTTTACTTAATTCGCATTAGATATTTTTAGGAGGATATATTACTTTTAACGTATTTTTTGTTTTAATATAATCCTTGAAATAATTGTTCCAACTTTAATTGTTAATTTTATTTAATACTAATAGTTTTTCAAAATTAATGTAGTGCTTTTATAGGTATTTAGATTGAATTTTCAGTCATTTTTTTGTCCAATTTCGCACATTTTAGAAGCCCAATCAGCAACTCAATATCCCTGACCCATTTTCAACCCGTCCAAACCCACTAACCCGCCCATTTTTTGTCTTTAATCACAACCATCCATCTCCTAAAATTCGACGGCCCACACTCTCCTACCCTATCAGATTTTGAACCTAAAAACCCTAATTATCATCTTCTACAAAAAGAGAACACAAGGAAAAACCTAACAGCAGAAGCTGCCGCCGACCTGCTCTCATCCAGTCTCTAGACCCTGAAGAAAAACAGTCGCCACCCATGGAGACCCCCATATCCTCATCTCAACACCACCATGAACACATACACAACACAAAACCTTGAACTCCCATGGCTTCATCTTCTTCGGACATTAGAACAGCCGTCGCCGCTGCCCCCTCTTCGCCAAACCTCTAAGCCGCCAGCGGTAGAACCCTAGCAGACTAAAACTAAGAGCAGCCGCCGTTATGCTTCATCCCACCCTTCGTACACCAAACGACCTGATCTTCACCAGACAGAACACAAAAAGAAACCAGCCGCCGGTAACCCTAGAGGAGGAGAGACAGCCGCAAATCAGCTTCTCCAAAACATACCAGTAGCCGCCGCCTTTCACGCCAAATGATCCAGCTTCTTCAACCCCAAACCGTCATTAGAAGTCATCTTCCATGGAGACAACAATGGAACAAGCTGAACCCTAACCTACAGCGCCGCCTCCAGCCTCTAACTCGCCGGAAACACCACTCCGTCGCCAGAAATTAGCCACGAGCCACCTTCTTCTCAACCTTGGAACAAAACCGAACCCTAATTCCCCCATACAACTCTAAGACACCAGCCTAGTCGCCGCTGACCCCTACTCTTCTCTAACCAAAGTAGTGGCTACCAGATCTCCTAAAACCTAAAGAACATACAAAAATCCACTTCTGCTTCTTTTTAATTTCGATTTTTGTGTTCGTTCATAAAAACAGAAATAATTTTTCTGATTTTTGTGTTCGTTCATATTAAAACAGAAATAATTTTCCCCTTTTGACTTTTATGCTTCTCTAGTCCGGAAAAACAAGCTTCACCTTCTGATTTTATCCTTTCTCGTGGAGTTGATTTGAATTCGAAGTGGAGTGTGGTCGAAGTTCGAGGTTTCGATTCTAGTCGCTGATTCGAAGTTGGCTCGCGGTACCGGTTCGATTTCTATTACTGCTGTATTTTTCTTTGCAATTGGATTCATTAGACCCGAGGTGTTATTCTTGCGCTCTCTCAATTAATTGAAAAGTTTCGCGCGATAAGGTTCAATACCTCAATTCTTTACTCGTTTTAGTGTTAACTATCTGCTTGTTGGTTTGATTTTGTGACTCGTTATTTGTGATTTTAAATGTGCTCGCTCATATGTTTGTTTGAATTGATTGGAGTGAATTGGAATCGCACGTTTAGTTATACAAATCATATGCTTTCTTTGAATTGGAAAATGAAGCTGTCATTAATTTGTTGAATTTAAAAGAATGGTTTGGGAAGAAGTGGTTTAAAATAACAATTGGATCTAAAAGTTATGGAGTGAGGCAAAACAGAATTTGTTTAATGTTCTTAATTTCTCATTTAGGTAGATTTGTCACCAATTTAACGTTAGTAGCATGCTTTAGGTCGACAATAACTGGGTAGGCAATCTTTAGGATATTTGTTATTATTAGGTGAGAGGTCGTTTCCTTTAGTTCATTATCCGGGGAATGCCTCGTGAAGTTTGTAAAAATTATTATCCGGGTTATGCTCCGAAGAACTATGTAAATATTTTGGAGGCATTGACGAGCATGGTGGAGAAGTCGTAGTATAGGTTAGCTTAGGACTTTCTTTTCTTTTCCTTTTTATTTTTCTCTTATTAGGTAGGGACGACCTCGAACCACTTGTGTGTTTACTTATTTTGCTTTTTTGTTTTTGTGATTTTACCTCAACCCGAATATTTTAATAGACAACTTGATCAAGTATGCAACCGTACTAGTTACGGGATTTGGGGAGTATCTAACGCCTTCTCCCCGAGTTAAATGAACCCCCTTACCTGAATATCTGGTGCATATTTAGTTTTGGAGTCTCAAGTGTTTTGATAGGAAAAGAAATTTTTTTTTGGAAAAAAACGGTGGCCTGGCACACCGAAATCAAATGTCAGGTGGCGACTCTAAGTTAATCCTTTTGAGCACTAATTTTTGTCACTTTCAAAATGGAAAAACCCTTTTCAAGCTTTTTACTAAATTCTTTTATTAATTTAAGAGGATTAAGTGAAAGGTTTTGGTTAAAAAAGGGGTGTGACATTTATTGTAGTAATCATGCCATAATGAGCCTTTGATGGGTCATATGGTTCATAATTTACCAAATGACCCAGGACATTACTCCCAGTCTTTTATGACTACAATTCTATTAGTGAAATGCTAGAAGTTATAAACATATATCGAATTAGTGTTTACTATAACCACTTACAGGAACTTCCATTTATATATCTTGAATTTTTTATATCTGTATATGACTACCTCATACGTGATATAATTACCAATGGACTACAAATGTAAAAATACAATAATAGTTATATTCTCACCACTAGGTTATAATTATATTCCAACCGACATCTATCATTTAGTGTTCATTCATTTCCTAGATACACTAATACTGGAAATATAACAAGTCTATAATTATAGGGTAATATTCATAAGGACTTCTTAAATCCCGTGGATGAACTTATGATTGGACATCCTATTAGCCAATCTACAATGGGTAGTATATACGATTATCAGTATTATTATCTGTACACAATTATGACTTCTACGTAACTACGACGTATATTAGGCATAATTACTAAATTGGCGTAATCATAACTACATCTCAGTATTGATCTACATTGTAGTACGGTGAAATCATGTGCCTAACAACTTTAAGGACTATTTATAGTATTTGTAAAAATGGACGATCATATAAGTATATAAGTTCATTTTATGAAATTATCGTAAGTCCCCTATATAACTATAGGACCATCGTACGATTGTAGTCATTATAGGGACAGTCGAAGTCCATTTGTGTTTTATTTATATAATCGTATAGCGATTCAAGTATTTTATGCTATGACGCATCGGCCTACGACAATCACATAATGATATACCTATTTTAATTTATAGACAATTATCAAATACGCAGTCATACTTTGTGAATTATCAAATACAGATATCCTCATTTGTATACCCTATGTTTGTTTCATAGACGGTCACACTGACCTAATTTTTAGTATAAAATTTACAAATGCTATACTACTATTTCAATTATTACTACGACGTAAACCTTGAAAATCCATATTCGACTAAAAACTAGACCTCTAAGTAGCATAACAATGGATTTTACAGTAAGATTGAACTAACGTGCGTTAAATAAATCGTACAAATATCCATTTGACTAATCATCGTTTATTAACACATTTCCTAGTTGTAAAATATTACTTTTAATAGGAGTTAATTGACTTATGTGTTATGATTTATTCAACCATCGCAATACATTAGTCCAATCCATTTCAATCCAATGGACTAACATCATCATCTTATCGTAACAGAAATTTTTCAGGAGCAGGTCATCTGTGATAACATTATCCAAATTCACATTTATTTACTTTCATAAGTGGTCGGCACGCCACACGATCCCATAATATGTATCATAAGTGGACGGCGTGCCACACGATCCCAATGATATAATATAGGTGGACGGCGTGCCACACAATCCCAATAAATATAATATAGGTGGACAACGTGCCACACGATCCCAATAAATATCATATAAGTGGACGGCGTGCCACAGGATCCAATTAAATATCATATAAGAGGACGGCGTGCCACACGATCCCAATAAATATAACATAGGTGGATGCCGTGCCACACGATCCCAATAAATATCATATAAGTGGACGGCGTATCGTGGTTGTTATTTAGTAATTGACCATCTATGAATATTATTTCATTCCTATACTAGGACGCATCGGCTTACGACAACTACATAAGTCCATTTGACTAATACGATTGTAGTCATAAGAACTTCCGTTTATATATCGTGGTTGTTATTTAGTAATTGACCGTGAATGAATATGATTTCATTCATATACTAGGACGCATCGGCCTACGACAATCACATAAGTCCATTTGACTAATACGATTGTAGTCATAGCAGATTGGGAGTAATGTAATACGATTGTAGTAGGACGCATCAGCCTACGACAACCACATAAGTCCATTTGACTAATACGATTGTAGTAATAGGACCTTCCATTTATATATCGTAGTTATTATTTAGTAATTGACCGTGAATGAATATGATTTCATTCATATACTAGGACGCACCGGCCTAAGACAATCACATAAGTCCATTTGACTAATACGATTGTAGTCATAACAGATTGGGAGTAATGTAATACGATTGTAGTAGGAGGCATCGGCCTACGCCAACCACATACGATTGTAGTTGAACTGGGACTCAGGCCGTGAGCCTTCGCCAAATAAAAATTCAACGACGGTTGAAGTAAAACTCGGGCTATGAGCCCTCGACTCAAAAGAATCAACAAAAGTTCAGCTACGGTTGAACTGGACTTAGGCCATGAGCCTTCGCCAAATAAAAATTCAACGACGGTTGAAGTAAAACTCGGGCTATGAGCCCTCTACTCAAAAGAATCAAAAAAAGTTCAACTACGGTTGAACTCGGACTCAGGCCATGAGCCTTCGCCAAATAAAAATTCAACGGCGGTTGAAGTAAAACTCGGGCTATCAGCCCTCGACTCAAAAGAATTAACAAAAGTTCAACTACGGTTGAACTGGACTCAGGCCATGAGCCTTCGCCAAATAAAAATTCAACGACAGTTGAAGTAAAACTTGGGCTATGAGCCCTCGACTCAAAAGAATCAACAAAAGTTTAATTACGGTTGAACTGGACTAAGGTCATGAGCCTTCGCCAAATAAAAATTCAACGACGGTTGAAGTAAAACTCGGGCTATGAGCCCTCGACTCAAAAGAATCAAAAAAAGTTCAACTACGGTTGAACTGGACTCAGGCCATGAGCCTTCGCCAAATAAAAATTCAACGTCGGTTGAAGTAAAACTCGAGCTATTAGCCCTCGACTCAAAAGAATTAACAAAAGTTCAACTACGGTTGAACTGGACTCAGGCCATGAGCCTTCGCCAAATAAAAATTCAACGACAGTAGTAAAACTCGGGCTATGAGCCCTCGACTCAAAAGAATCAACAAAAGTTCAACTACGGTTGAACTGGGACTCAGGCCATGTGCCTTCGCCAAATAAAAATTCAACAATAGTTGAAGTAAAACTCGGGCTATGAGCCCTCTACTCAAAAGAATAAAAAAAAGTTCAACTACGGTTGAACTGGGACTCAGGCCATGAGCCTTCGCCAAATAAAAATTCAACAACAGTTGAAGTAAAACTCGGGCTATGAGCCCTCTACTCAAAAGAATCAAAAAAAGTTCAACTACGGTTGAACTGGGACTCAGGCCATGAGCTTTCGCCAAATAAAAATTCAACGGCGTTTGAAGTAAAACTCGGTCTATGAGCCCTCGACTCAAAAGAATTAACATAAGTTCAACTACAGTTGAACTGGACTCAGGCCATGAGCCTTCGCCAAATAAAAATTCAACGACGGTTGAAGTAAAACTCGGGCTATGAGCCCTCTACTCAAAAGAATCAAAAAAAGTTCAACTACGGTTGAACTGGGACTCAGGCCATGAGCCTTCGCCAAATAAAAATTCAACGGCGGTTGAAGTAAAACTCGGGCTATTAGCCCTCGACTCAAAAGAATTAACAAAAGTTCAACTACGATTGAACTGGACTCAGGCCATGAGCCTTTGCCAAATAAAAATTCAACAACGGTTGAAGTAAAACTCAGGCTATGAGCCCTCGACTCAAAAGAATCAACAAAAGTTTAATTACGGTTGAACTGAACTCAGGCCATGATCCTTCGCCACATTAATTCAACGTCAGTTGAAGTAAAACTCGGGCTATGAGCCCTCGACTCAACTGAATCAACAAAGTTCAACTACGGTTGAAGTTGGACTCAGGCCACGAGCCTTTGCCGCATTAATTCAATGTCAGTTGAAGTAAAACTCGGGCTATGAGCCCTCTACTCAAAAGAATCAAAAAAGTTCAACTACGGTTGAATTGGGACTCAGGCCATGAGCCTTCGCCACATTAATTCAACGTCAGTTGAAGTAAAACTCAGGCAATGAGCCCTCGACTTAAAAAGAATTAACAAAAGTTCAACTACGGTTGAACTGGACTTAGGCCATGAGCCTTCGCCAAATAAAAATTCAACGACAGTTGAAGTAAAACTTGGGCTATGAGCCCTCGACTCAAAAGAATCAACAAAAGTTTAATTACGGTTGAACTGGACTAAGGTCATGAGCCTTCGCCAAATAAAAATTCAACGACGGTTGAAGTAAAACTAGGGCTATGAGCCCTCGACTCAAAAGCATCAAAAAAAGTTCAACTACGGTTGAACTGGACTCAGGCCATGAGCCTTCGCCAAATAAAAATTCAACGACGGTTGAAGTAAAACTCGAGCTATAATCCCTCGACTCAAAAGAATTAACAAAAGTTCAACTACGGTTGAACTGGACTCAGGCCATGAGCTTTCGCCAAATAAAAATTCAACGGCGGTTGAAGTAAAACTCGGGCTATCAGCCCTCGACTCAAAAGAATTAATAAAAGTTCAACTACGGTTGAACTGGACTCAGGCCATGAGCCTTTGCCAAATAAAAATTCAACGACAGTTGAAGTAAAACTCGGGCTATGAGCCCTCAACTCAAAAGAATCAACAAAAGTTTAATTACGGTTGAACTGGACTCAGGCCATGAGCCTTCACCAAATTAAAATTCAACGAAGGTTGAAGTACAACTCGGGCTATGAGCCCTCGACTCAAAAGAATCAACAAAAGTTCAACTACGGTTGAACTGGGACTCAGGCCATGAGCCTTCGCCAAAAAACAATTCAATGACAGTTGAAGTAAAACTCGGGCTAAGAGCCCTCGACTCAAAAGATTCAACATAAGTTCAACTACGGTTGAACTAGACTCAGGCCATGAGGCTTCGCCAAATAAAAATTCAACGACGGTTGAAGTAAAACTCGGGCTATGAGCCCTATACTCAAAAGAATCAAAAAAAGTTCAACTACGGTTGAACTGGGACTCAGGCCATGAGCTTTTGCCAAATAATAATTCAACGGCGGTTGAAGTAAAACTCGGACTATGAGCCCTCAACTCAAAAGAATTAACAAAAGTTCAACTACGGTTGAACTGGACACAGGCCATGAGCCTTCGCCAAATAAAAATTCAACGACGGTTGAAGTAAAACTCGGGCTATGAGCCCTCTACTCAAAAGAATCGAAAAAAGTTCAACTACGGTTGAACTGGGACTCAGGCCATGAGCCTTCGCCAAATAAAAATTCAACGGCGGTTGAAGTAAAACTCGGGCTATGAGCCCTCGACTCAAAAGAATAAACAAAAGTTTAACTACGGTTGAACTGGACTCAGGCGATGAGCCTTTGCCAAATAAAAATTCAACGACGGTTGAAGTAAAACTCGTGCTATGAGCCGTCGACTCAAAAGAATCAACAAAAGTTCAACTACGGTTGAACTGGGACTCAGGCCGTGAGCCTTCGCGAAATAAAAATTCAACGACGGTTAAAGTAAAACTCGGGCTATGAGCCCTCGACTCAAAAGAATCAACAAAAGTTCAACTACGGTAGAACTAGACTCAGGCTATGAGCCTTCGTCAAATAAAAATTCAACGACGGTTGAAGTAAAACTCGGGCTTTGAGCCCTCTACTCAAAAGAATAAAAAAAAGTTCAACTACGGTTGAACTCGGACTTAGGCCATGAGCCTTCGCCAAATAAAAATTCAACGGCAGTTGAAGTAAAACTTGGGCTATTAGCCCTCGACTCAAAAGAATTTACAAAAGTTCAACTACGGTTGAACTGGACTCAGGCCATGAGCCTTCGCCAAATAAAAATTCAATGACAATTGAAGTAAAACTCGGGCTATGAGCCCTCGACTCAAAAAAATCAACAAAAGTTTAATTACGATTGAACTGAACTCAGGCCATGAGCCTTCGCCAAATAAAAATTCAACGACGGTTGAAGTAAAACTCGGGCTATGAGCCCTCTACTCAAAAGAATCCAAAAAAGTTCAACTACAGTTGAACTAGGACTCAGGCCATGAGCCTTCGCCATATAAAAATTCAACGGCGGTTGAAGTAAAACTCGGGCTATTAGCCCTCGACTCAAAAGAATTAACAAAAGTACCACTACGGTTGAACTGGACTCAGGCCATGAGCCTTTGCCAAATAAAAATTCAACGACGGTTGAAGTAAAACTCGGGCTATGAGCCCTCTACTCAAAAGAATCAAAAAAAGTTCAACTACGGTTGAACTGGGACTCAGGCCATGAGCCTTCGCCAAATAAAAATTCAACGGCGGTTGAAGTAAAACTTGGACTATGAGCCCTCGACTCAAAAGCATTAACAAAAGTTAAACTACGGTTGAACTGGACTAAGGCTATGAGGCTTCGCCAAATAAAAATTCAACGACGCTTGAAGTAAAACTCGGGCTATGAGCCCTCTACTGAAAAGAATCAAAAAAAGTTCAACTACGGTAGAACTGGGACTCAGGCCATGAGCCTTCGCCAAATAAAAATTCAACGGCAGTTGAAGTAAAACTCGGGCTTTTAGCCCTCGACTCAAAAGAATCAACAAAAGTTCAACTACGATTGAACGGGACTCAGGCCATGAGCCTTCGCCAAATAAAAATTCAACGACGGTTGAAGTAAAACTCGGGCTATGAGCCCTCTACTCAAAAGAATAAAAAAAAGTTCAACTACAGTTGAACTGGGACTCAGGCCATGAGCCTTCGCCAAATAAAAATTCAACGGCAGTTGAAGTAAAACTCGGGCTATGAGCCCTCGACTCAAAAGACTTAACAAAAGTTCAACTACGGTTGAACTGGACTTAGGCCATGAGCCTTCGCCAAATAAAAATTCAACGACAGTTAAGTAAAACTCCGGCTATGAGCCCTCGACTCAAAAGAATCAACAAAAGTTCAATTACGGTGGAACTAGGACTCAGGCCATGATCCTTCGCCAAATAAAAATCCAACGACAGTTGAAGTAAAACTCGGGCTATGAGCCCTCTACTCAAAAGAATCAACAAAAGTTCAACTACGGTTGAACTGGACTCAGGCCATGAGCCTTCGCCATATAAAAATTCAACGACAGTTGAAGTAAAACTCGGGCTATGAGCCCTCTACTCAAAAGAATCAACAAAAGTTCAACTACGGTTGAACTGGGGACTCAGGCCATGAGCTTTCGCCAAATAAAAATTCAACGGCGGTTGAAGTAAAACTCGGGCTATGAGCCCTCGACTCAAAAGAATCAACAAAAGTTCAACAACGGTTGAACTGGTACTCAGGCCATGATCCTTCGCCAAATAAAAATTCAACGACCGTTGAAGTAAAACTCGAGCTATGAGCCCTCGACTCAAAAGAATCAACAAAAGTTCAACTACGGTTGAACTGGGACTCAGGCCATGAGCCTTCGCCAAAAAACAATTCAATGACAGTTGAAGTAAAACTCGGGCTAAGAGCCCTCGACTCAAAAGATTCAACAAAAGTTCAACTACGGTTGAACTGGACTCAGGCCATGAGGCTTCGCCAAATAAAAATTTAACGACGGTTGAAGTAAAACTCGGGCTATGAGCCCTCTACTCAAAAGAATCAAAAAAAGTTCAACTACGGTTGAACTGGGACTCAGGCCATGAGCTTTCGCCAAATAAAAATTCAACGGCGGTTGAAGTAAAACTCGGACTATGAGCCCTCGGCTCAAAAGAATTAACAAAAGTTAAACTACGGTTGAACTGGACTCAGGCCATGAGCCTTCACCAAATAAAAATTCAATGTCGGTTGAAGTAAAACTCGGGCTATGAGCCCTCTACTCAAAAGAATCAAAAAAAGTTCAACTACGGTTGAACTGGGACTCAGGCCATGAGCCTTCGCCAAATAAAAATTCAACGGCGGTTGAAGTAAAACTCGGGCTATGAGCCCTCGACTCAAATGAAGAAACAAAAGTTTAATTACGGTTGAACTGGACTCAAGCGATGAGCCTTTGCCAAATAAAAATTCAATGACGGTTGAAGTAAAACTCGG